>CANYCX010348523.1:0-11002 GCA_948193385.1 Breynia disticha f. nivosa | reverse complement strand
GCTGCCATTAACTGTAATACACGTAGTATCCTACCTGATCTTCTAGGTATTTTTGTAATGGGCTCTTGCTCCACAATCTCTTGTGGATTTAAGTCCATCTCTTCACTATCCTGTTAAGGAATTTGTGCATCTACATCCTATTGCACAACTTCGAGTTGTACACCACTCCCACTGTTTCCTTTAAGAACGAATTCTTTTTCTAGAAATATAGTGGTCCAAGAAACAAACACTTTGTTCTCGTTAGGATTGTAGAAATAGTATCCTTGTCTCTTTAGGATACCCTACAAATAAGCACTTATCTGTCTTGGATGAAAGTTTGTCCGACGTTAACCTTTAGTAGGAGACTTGTTCAGTAGAAAAGCTGCAGTATCTATAGCATAACCTCTAGTAGGAGACTTGTTCAGCAGAAAAGTCGCAATATCTAGAGCATAACCCCAAAACGATATCGGGATACCTTGTGATCATGGCCCTAGTGGTCAAGGTTATGATTTGGCCTTTATGGTTATGGTCTTTATGATCGATATTTGGCCTATATGGTCGTGGCGCTCGAGGTCGGATATTGGAGATATGTAAGCCCTGGGCATTAATCTTCAGAAAATAGGTGTGCATGTGCATACGTGATTGTGGCATTCATTGCTGGACATATTTATGTTGTTGACCTGTTATGCTTGGTATATTGTTGAATTGTCAGCTTATATGCTTGAGTTATTGAGAATGAATGAGCTTGTAGGTTTGAAAGTGTATGTTTAAGTATGTTGTGCTTTTGATTGGCTTTACTCTTAATTGAGTTTAAAACCATGTTTTGAATGTACATATAACATGTATGATATACTAGAAATGTATATGGTTGGAAGCACATTACTTAAACTCAACATACTTAAAAACAGAAATTTAAAGCGGAAAACAGAAGCTTGGCATGCCCTCATGCTTGGGTAATCTGGGAAGTGATTATGTGCATGGTATTGTGTTCATAGCAGACACAATCGTGTTGCCTGGAAAATTAACACTTGAGAACGACTCGTGTTGATTTGGCATGACGTGTTGTTTGGGAGAATGACATGAGCACGCCCTCGTGTTCGTCCGGCACGACCCATGCTGTTCCCCTGCATTTTATTTATTCTTAATGAATTGTGATTCATTTACTGAGTATATATTTATACTCACCACTTTCATTGTTTAAATGATGTGCAGATCGTAGGTAGCTGCGAGTAGATCAAATTTGTGGTGATCAGAAGCAGTTTACGATATACATCTGAGGTCCAACTCTGAAGACTTTTGTTTCAGTTTTGGATTTTGTATTGTATATACTATGTATATATGTGTTTGGATAAATTTTCAAACGAATTTGTTTATTTTTTGCACGTGTGTATAAAATGTTTGGATACAGTTATGTTTATAAAGAAAGGTTTTGTGATTAATTCTTTATTTATTACAATTGTGAGTTCAAATTGGGAAAATTGTTTTAAAAATTTGAGCTCCACATAAACTCCCTTTGAAAGTCTCCCCAGGTAAGTGTGGGAGAATCATTCTAACTCCCCACAACTACTTCTCACCAGTCCCACGCACTCTTCTCTAACAAGTAGGTAGCATACCTCAACTTCTACTCAGGCGTATACCTCATTCAATAAAGATTCGCTCTGTATGGCAGAGCCAATCCTCAGCCTCAGTGGGATCTGTAGTCCCCTCAAATGATTTGGCACCCTTCTTACGCACTTCTCCAAAGTTAAGGTCGATACCATCCCCCCGTCGACCTCCCTGTCTAACCAACATCCGTTGCATCATCTAAAAAAGTGGGCATAGGCAAAGTCATAGGGCAGAATGGCATACTGTGCAGGCTAAACTCCGTGTCCTGGGGCTGATCCCTGCCCCTGCATGGACTCCTAGGACTCTACGGTCTCGTGTGATACATTATCTATTGGCTCCATCCTAAATAAAATCACCATTTCAAATTTTCGTTTTCTCAAATATGATGCGAAGAAAAACAATTTTGGCACAGTCTGCAAGGAATCTAATTCCTGCTCTAATACCACTAAACGTCGCGCCCAAATTTTGTAAACACATTTTCGAGTAATTAACACAATTTTGGCCCAATAAGCAATAAAAGGAAAAGACATATAAATTCATTTCATTTTAAAAGTTTGACCAAGTTCAATCGTATACAAAATATGTAAAGTAAATGCAGAAGCATGATCATTGAATTACAAATCATGATATGTAAATTATTTTCTATACTATTGTTTGTATAAACGTACAAAAGTGGGTAAAGTAAGAAAATCCCAAGAACAATGCTAAGGAGCCGATCTAAAGGACCAAGTACCACCTCCCGAGCAGCACTAAAAGAAAGTCTTGACCTCAGTCCACTGTTGCTCTACACATTCACCACAAACACACATGCACGTGAGTAATTAATTACCAAATAAGTACACCTACAACACTTACCAAGGTAGTTAATGCACAACTACTCATTGGTAAAGTGCTTTAGGTGTTTTATGTACTAGGAATTAAAGGATCATCGTAATTATTATCTACTTTAATAAGCTTTAGTACGTTATGCAAGTTGAAGAATCATCATTTTTAATTTGCTTTTAATATCCAAGCATTAAGTGAGTTATTCATTCCATTTCTCATCTTTATGTATCCAGTTAATCACTATTTTGTTGGTCGAAACGGTCTGGGGAATGGTTTATGTAAACCGTTAGCCAAACCATTGTCCTTTCCTGGAATTCCCTGGTTGCAAAACGGTTTGGGAAACGATTTGCACCAAACTGTTCCCGAACCCGTTTCGACCCTTCTATGATTCCCTGTGTGTGGAATAGTTTGGAGAGCAGTTTGCATAAACTATTCCAAAAAATGTTCCCACCTCTCTGAGATTCCCTGTTAGTGAAATGGATTGGAAAACAGTTTGATTGGCCCATTTTGACCTGTTGTGTCCAGCAAATATCATGCTTAACACATAACAATTCACCCATATCAAACTCAAAACATAGTCATCTTATCGCAAGTCAAACCACACCAACACATCCTCAAACACATCATATTCAACCTTAATTGCACAAAAAATCTTCAAGCATTTCATTACTCAATCCACATAACAATTTACAATCCATAATTCAAGTTATTGCATAACTCCACCAATTTACTCAACATCATTCCAAACACATACGTTCACGCTTACAATCCATTTCCATAAACATAACCACACAAATGATAAATATGAATGTATGCACTCATGAATGCCAATGCAAATCATACGAATGCATACCCCATAGTCTTTATTTCATATGAGAGATCTCTCTTTTCTCTCTTTCGTTTATTGGAAATTTCCCTTAAGTTTGAGCTTTCGCTCTATTGACAATACCCTTTAAAATTTTTGAGCTTTTGCTCCTGCGGCAATACCCCTCATAAATTAGAGTCAACCTAACATTTTCAGATATCACATTCAATTGGATATATTTAACCATACAAATGCAAGACATACCAAGGTAAAAGTGTTTCGGTGCACTTACCTCAAAATCTTCAAAGTTGGCTTAAAGCTCAACTTTAATTCGGGTTCTGAAAGTTATCTCCAACACAAATCAAGTCACATTTCACACATAAGCACATATTCACACTTATTTCTACATTCCCCATCCTTATTTATCAAAAACCCCCAAATTTACCTAAACCCTAAAATCTCAAATCTCCCTTCAATCTCATAATATCATGCTAAATGCTCACATATTTAGGATCCTCCATAAACCCATATAACCCACACAAATCTCACTCTAATACTCATAAATTTCATCTAGGGTTAGAGTTTACCTTGTCCCAAGACTCCTCAAAACCCTAGGATTCCTCTAGATTGTTGTTCCAACGTGGAATTATGAGGATCTAGGTGTGAGGGGTAAAGATTTGTGGTTAGGAAAGGTTTTAGAAGTGCTTCTTGAGGGTTGAGAGGGTATTCTTCGGGTGTGTCACGACTAGGGTTAAGAAATGACTCTTCTCTCTCTTTCCTCATAAATACGTGTCTGATTTTAAAATTTGTTAGGTCAAAATAGTTTCCCAAACGGTTTACCTAAACCGTTTGCCTAATAGTTTCACCTTTATTCAGCACAAAATTAACCTTTTGCCAGCAGTGGAAACGGTTTGGGGAACGGTTTACCTAGGCCGTTCTCAACCACTGTTTTCACATTTCTGCTATTTTAAGTTATATTTTTTGGGACATTACAAAAACAATGTGCAAGTGCATGTACGCAGTCAAATAATATGAGGAATGAAGACTCGACATAAATATTGAACCTTAGGGAAAGTAGCTATATGTCATGAGAGTTATTGTTCCTTATTAAAGTCCAATCAATAAAAGAGTTGATTTTTAAATTAAAACAAAACTACATGAATTTGAACGCAACTAATCTAAAATAAGAGAAATGTAAAATGCAATTAAACAAAATAAAACAACGAAAATATAAATTGCATAAACTAAAACAACATAAAAGATATGCAATAAATTTAAAGACATCAATTATAAGTCAAACTGAAATTCTCATTGCATTGTAATGTAACAACAAATAACTAAATGCGAAAAATTGTAAAAAGCCTAATGAAACTCAACAAACTTCTCAATCTAAAGCATCAAAACATAAAGTAATCAACAAAACAAAACCTAATCCAAAGAAAATCAAAATCCTAAAAAAAATTTGACATAAACGGTAAATGTGCCAAAAAAAACATAAAAAGAATCGTAAATGTAAAGAAACTTCATCGTACACAATCCTAGCAAAAAAACAAATTGAAACTCTTCAAGAAAACATAAATGGAAATTAAAAAACAATCAAAAAAGAAATCCAATTGCATAAATGTAAAGGGAGTGCGAATTATATTAAAATCGAATGCGGAATTAAAATCTATCACTGAGAAAGCATGTAATTCTAAGTAAATCCACATAAAATCCACCAAGAAGCTAAGGAACTAAACCTAAATCTATTCTAAAACCTAAAACCTCATCCCCCAAAATCTTCTTCTCTCTCAAAAAACCCCTCTTATCGCTAAGTGCATTGTCCATTGCTCGACATGGTCGTTCTGAAACAAGCATGAGTCATGCTCCATGTTTTAATTAAATGGCAAGATGTTAGCACGTGTAGCACACACCTTGTATAGAAATTAATTCAGCATGATCACCGTGTTGAGCAACACGGCTCGTGCTGAATCTTAGAACTCAGCACTATGGGTTTGCTCTTATGAATGGGCTGGGCTTGGAATTCTAAGCCTGGAGACTAATCAACACGGCCCATGCTGAGTCAGTATATCGAGCGTGTTGGCAGTTTTCATGCCCCTTCCTCTCTCGAATCACTAAAAACCTACCCACACATCCTCCTCAAATAATAATTAATATAAACTATCAATTCTAGAATTAAAAATCTTGTAAAAACAATCGACAACTATTATACGCGAAAGTATCACATTCAAAATAAATGAGATTTTTCTATCAATTACAATTTTAAATGTGATCTTTAGGGAAAATTTAGCTAAAATGTACGCGTAATACACAACTATGGTATGAAAAATATGCTCATATTACGCACGCAACAATACCCTCAAAGAAAGTACTACCAAATCCATGGGCAATACAACATCATGTCCATATGTTAAACTAAATGGACTTGTGCTGGTGGTAGTGTCTCTCTTCGAGGTCCAATAAGCCCATAACATTTTGGATAATAAGGTATGTTATTCTCATGGGTTTTCTTCCATCATCTTCTATAGCATTACATATACATCTTTTGTAGTGGTGACATTTAAATTCCTAAAGTCAATACATACTCTAATCTTACCATTCTTTATTACTAGAGGGACAATATTTGTCAACCATTCGGTACACTTTGCAGGTTTGATGAAACCAACTAAAAGAGGTCTCCCAATCTCCTCCTATACCTTCAACTCCAATTCCTTGTACATTCTTCTTGGAAGTTGTTGGAAAATACAAAATTCTTTTTTAATAGGTAAGCGGTATTCAATTAAACTCCTGCTTACTTTGTAATCCCATAGGTTAGGTTGTAATAAGCCATTGATATAGGTAATCTTTGGCTATGTTCCATAATTTACTTCTTCAAAGGGATCCTTAAAAACTTGCAAAAATAGAAGAAAGTCAGCCTTGGACTCCTTCTCTTTTGTCAAGGTCGTAATTTAACAAGTGTTGGATATAATCGGGATGGGCCGCCTTCCAAGCATCAACTTTTTTTTTAAAATATCTATTCTTATTTTTCTTTAATCTTATTATTTATTAAATCTTATTATTTCAATCTTATTTTGTATTATTTTTATGATAATAATTTTTTTAATTACTCAATATCAATATTTCAATATAATTTTAATAAAAATTTATCAATATTGAACAATATTTTTTATATATTTCTTAAACAATCTAAATTTAATTCTTTTTTTATATGTCATTAATTTTAAATTTTTTATTCACATCATACAACTCATAAAATTACACATATATTTTTTTAATTATTTACCCATTTTCGTTGAAATTGATCGGAAATATTTCCGTCGAATTTTGACATAAAAGATGAATCATCGACCGACCAAATTTTCGATAAAAACTATCTGTCGAAATTCATCAGAAATATTTTCGTCAAATTTATATGGAACACTCCAGTCAATAGTGACCGGTGTTCTCCGTCGAATTTCGATGAAATAGTTTTTCGACGAATATCAACGGAAAACTCTGTCGAAAATTGTTTTTCCGACGTGGCTTTTTCAACGACCCTTTTACATGGACTTTCATAAAAAAATTCCCTTTTTTTCAATGAATGTCAATAGAAAAGGGACATTGGAAAATCCCATGATTCTTGTTGTGTTTTTAGATGACAAGTTCACCATAAAGTATTTGGGCTCTGATAACTATTTCCTAGGTGTGGAATTGGTTCGATGTCATGTTGGCACTTATTGATCACAACACAAGTACGTTATTGATATGCTTACGGAGAAAGGATTAACTAGTACTAAACCTATGTCTCTGCCATTGTCTCCCAGTACTACTTATGCTGCTGATTCTGGTGCTCTATTTTCCAGTCCTCAGAACCAAAAGAGGTTAATTAGGAAAATGTTGTATTTGAACTTTATCTCAGTTTGTTCACAAACTTTGTGTTCAACACTGGGAAGGAGCTTTACATTTTCTACAGTATCTTAAAGGGAATCTTTTCCATGGTCTTTTTTATTTTGCTTCTACCACTTCTGATATGACAGTGTACATGGATGCCAATTGGGCTAAGTACAGTAACTTTAGAAAATCTATCTCTGGCTATTGTGTTTTCCTTGGTGATAATCTTATTTCATGGAAGAGTAAGAAGCAAGCTACAATTTCCAGATCCTCTGCTAAGGATGAATACTATAGTATGGGATCTACTACTTTTGAAGCATTGTGGGTGTCTATGTTCTCTCAGGCCTAATTATCTCTTATGTTCTTCATGTATCATTATGATGTTATAAAAAAGCTGCTTTACACATTGTTGGTAATCCAGTCCATGAACGAACCAAACATATAGAAATTGACTATCATTTTGTACAGGAAGACTACAAATTTGGCTTTGTTGCACCACAACATAGTTCTTCTCATGCTCAGCTGACAGATGTTTTCACTAAGTTTTTAGGTCTTTCAGATTTTACGTCCATTATTGGCAAGTTGAACCTCCTCCCTAGTTCAACTTGAAGGTGGCGGTAGCTTGTATTTTGTATTGTCCATTGTACCCCTGACTTGGTTGTGTTAATAAAGGATAGATGAGGATAATTGTGTGATTCCACAGCAACACTATCTATATTCTCAATATAGTGAAGGCTTGGATGACCATTCTGATGCCACATTTTTATTCATTACTCATTTTCTCTAGAATTATTAATTTAATTAATTTTCATAAATTTTTAAAAAATAATAAAGCATAATCTATATATATACACACTAAAATGAAAGTCAGTGCCTGATATTACAACACTTTGCTATCCAAACAATCGACATACGACTTATGTATCTGAATAAATATAGATTATTCATTTATTATCATAATAAGTGTTTTCTTTTATGGCAAGCAATAAATACAAACAAATTATTAAATTTGTTTATCATTATTTTAATTCATCAAATTAAACTATTATTAAATATGATTATTTAAAAATTGAATATTTTTATATCTATTTCTATTATTATTATTATTATTATTATTATTATTATTATTATTATTATTATTATTATTATTTATTATTATTATTTTTTTTATTTTTATTATTATTATATTATTATTATTATTAATTTGTATTAAAAATATTATATTTAAATGCCACACTAAATGATTTTTTATTTAGTAAAATGTATAATATTTTTATTTTAATTTTTTGTAAGCTTACATTAAAAATATATTTTTTTCAGTAAATAAAAATTATATATAGAATATATGGATCTATTTTCTATTGTTAAAAAATTAATATTCATATATATTATTTTATTAAGCCGTAATATTTTATAAAATATATCTTTATAAGTATATTTTAGAGTAAGAAACAGGCACAAAATTCAATCTTTTTGGTTTAAAATTATTCAAACAATCAACATAGTCAATATAAAATTTGTTTAATATCACTTATATTAATAATAAAAGAACTATTATACTCTTTCATGCACATTACATACTTTTTTATATTTACAATAAATTATTATTCATTAATTATAATTAATGTGATGATATAATAAATATTTTATATTTATTTTTTTAAATATGAATAAGAGAATAATAAATAAATAATAATATTAATCAAAAATATTATTCATGTATGAATAAAAAATATTTTATATATATATATATATATATATATATATATATTAATAATTTTTTTAAAATAATAATATAACAACTAATTAGATATTATTAATATCACTTGACGAAATAAGATTTTGAGATTAAATAACACATTTATGAGATAATGAGGATGAATGATATGATAAAAATTAATCTAATAACTACAAACTAATTTTTAATTTACTTTTTTTAAATTTTTACAATCAAAATAACAATGAATTTAATTTTATTTATTTATTACTCATTTAAAATGCAATAGTTAAATTTAAAAATTATATATTATTTTTAGTAAAATTACAAAATCTTTTATATTTTATAATTATTATAAACAAAAAATAATTAGTTATCATAAAGAGTTCTTATCAAAATTGATAAATATAAGAGAACATTTTATTCATTTAAGAGAAAAAAAAATCAATATGAAGATTAATTTTGTAATTAATTAAAAATCTTTGGGATTTAAAAGATAACTTGAAATCTGACAAGATTAAAAATAATGAAAACTATATATTTTCCTGTCACATTGTCATGACTTGTTTAATTAAATTTTCATAATTTTTTGAAAAAAAATACTAACTTGTCTACATGTAATAATGTAGAGGAGAACAACAATTTAATGTCCCTTTCAGTTGAGAAAATGATCAAAATCAAGTCTATTTTATAATTATCGTAGTTACAATTTTAATTTACCTATTTATGAACTCCAATCATACAATCGACTTGATTTTGTTGGTAACAAAATGGAACAGTCTAGTTTAACACAGACCAAAACTGTTTCTGTGCTATTTCTGATAATTTATCACTGCTTTCTCTTACTCCCAATATTATGGATGAACAATACGTAACATACAGTCATCAACTAAAATCCTAAAGAACCATGCATGACTTAATTATTGAAAAGTTAAACCAATTCCACAAAAAAAATCAACAAAATAAAAAACCATAAGAATGCATTGAGTACAAAGAAATCTGACTAAATTAACGAGATAGTTAAACCACTACACTACATTTCAGTACTTGAAATTAAAGAAGTTAGAACAAAGAAACAATTCTCATTCCTTGATCTGTACAAGAGGTACCAGCTGTATTTATACAACAGATCTAAGTAAGGATTAAATTGGGAAACACTTAACAGGATCCTATTTTATATCCTAAACATATGACATCACTTTCTATAATATTATTCATGATTTTGTTATTCTTGGCAACAGTTGTTATAGAGGCATGTAAGGAAGGTAATGGATAAGCTCATCAGGTGGTTAGTGATTAGCTTTGTATTTAGATTTGAATTCATAATTCAAATAGAAGATAGAAGTAGTTGTACAGCTTACGGTTGTGTAGAGTTGTAAATGTATATAAACACATATGAATGAGAAGCAAGGTCAAGGTTTTCCAACGTATCAGAGCCAGGACACCTTCGTGCTCTTTTCTGAAACATCATGACAGAAAGCAAGAAATCATTCTACCTCTTATCATCAAATGATAACCTTGGAAATCTGATCACCCAGGTTCAATTAGGAGAAACCAACTATGATGAGTGGGCCTGTGCTATCCGGACAACGCTGAGGGCTAAGAAGAAGTTCGGATTTATCGATGGAACCGTAAGAAAACCAGAAGAAAACTCCGATGAAATGAAGGATTGGTGGACTGTGAACTCAATGATCGTGTCTTGGATTATGAACACGATTGAACCTGCAATGAGATCTACTCTGACGCACATGGAGGTAGCCAAGGATCTGTGGGATGACATCAAGGAATTTTTTCAGTTGCTGACGGAGCACGAGTACATCAGCTAAAGTCAGAACTTGCCAACTGCCGACAGCAGGGAATCTCTTTGGTGAACTATTATTCGAAACTGAAACAATTATGGGAGGAATTGGCCAACTACGACGTGGCTTCTGAATGCAGATGTGGAAAATGTGAGTGCAATATTGCAACCCAGCTGACTAAGAAACGAGAAGAGGAGAAATTGCATCAATTTCTGATGGGTTTGGATGATGTTTATCAGAGTGTGAGATCGAACATCTTGAGTACGTCTCCGTTGCCGACGGTGAGTAAAGCATACTCGTTGATTTGCCAAGAAGAACGAGTTTTAAATGCCTCGAAGGGAAAGGAAGTAAAAGCTGAAGTGGTAAGCTTTGCTGCTCAGGCGACAAATCACACTACTGTAT
>CANYCX010348417.1:0-15419 GCA_948193385.1 Breynia disticha f. nivosa | reverse complement strand
TTCAATTAATGTTCTACTTTCGTGATACATTAAATTAATTAAGGTCGTTAAGCCTACAAGCATATCATTGAACACATTAACACCCAAATGGTATATTTCTATCCAGTTGAACATTAATACTATTTGATTAGCCTCCCTAAGTGTCGGCTTTTGTAATTCCAGTTTAGGTTCTTTACAAGAGATAACTAACAAGCAAATGCAATTTAGTATAAGTCGCTCTAAACCTCGGCTTTTGCAATTCCAGTTTAAAGTTACTAACAACAACCTAACACAATTACCTCATCAATCGTCTTTTCATTTAAGCACAATCAAATAGACAACAATCAATCAACATGAATTAAATTAAGCATAAACCTCAACATTCATACAAGAAACCAAACATAGAAATCTACTTACATCATCGTAAAATCTAACTGAATGTTTAGCCTAGCATGGCTAGATCTAAGCTCAAAAGAAAGGAGACAAAGATAGCCATAACCTCTAAGAAGAAGAAACAAACACCTCTAAGCTCTCTCCTTACTCCTGTATCAAATCCCAGCCAACCCCTTTCTCTCTCCTTTTACTCCTTTTTAAGACCAAAGTTAATGGTCTTTTTTGCTGGAAAGTCTAGGGCATAAGGTATATTCTCTGTCATCCACTTAATTTTGTTCATTTGTCCCCTGCTTTATCCATTAAATTAAAAGAAAAATCTGCTGGGTCTGGATCATGCCTCGATCGAGACTAAATCGACCTCGATCGAGGTAGGTCTCCTGTTCTGGCCAAATGTTGATTCGGATGGAGTCTCGGTAGGGGAACAATTAGTCGAGATAGAGACAACCAATGTGTGGGCAATTTGTTTTATTTTTTGCCGAGTCTCGATCGAGATTCTGGTGAACCTCGATCGAGATCCTCCTTCTGTCCAAGCCAATTGATTGTTTCGGCCAAGTCTCGATCGAGACTTGGTGAGTCTCGAACGAGACTTGTGTTCTGCTCAATCTTCTTCTTGTCTCGGCCGAGTCTCGATCGAGACTTGATGAGTCTCGATCGAGACTAGTCTTTTGTCCAAGTCTATGCCACATTTCTACCTATCTCGATCGAGGCTTGCTTCCTGTCATGAAATGGCTGCCAATTTCTTGCCAAATGAAGTCCTTCATGCTCATTTCAAGACCTCTAAAATGACTAAACTCGATGTGCCTTCGTTTACCATCAAAACCTAGTGAAATCTTCATGTTCTTCAATCAAACCCTAGATAAACCAAAACAAGCATAAGCTTATAAAATCCCATTGATTTATCTATTAAAATGACATGAAAATCAACTAAAATTAAATGGAATAAATGTGTATATTTGGCCCTATCAACGGCTGATTTTGAGCAAAATAGAAATTGAATTCGTTGTCCATGTTCAAATTATGACAACATGAAATTAGTACAACCTAGCTAATTTGGTTAAGAAATATTTATATGTGAGAGGTTTTATTCCAAATTATTTTCATTGAAGATATCAAAGAAAGACTATCAAGCAATTTAATTCACTAATGCAAGAGTTTGTGCACTATGAGGGGACGAGTTCATTTGCAATTGTATCACATTAAGAAGACGATATATTTCATCTATCTAATTTTGATTGAGTTGCTCAAATGGTATTTGCTGGTGCTCCTGAAGGTGTGTTCGAACACCAAAGTAAAGAAAATTTTACATTTCTTTAGGAACCAAACCAATAGCACAAAGAATTTATGACATGTTAAAATCTTCAAGTAGACCGTTGTATGAAGGTTATGATGCAACACAATTAGCAACGGTTACAAAGTTGTTGAATATTGCAAATCAAATTTCAGAACGTGGATTTAATTAAATTTCAAGTAGATTCGATCGGTTTTCACCACCGAAAAACACATTCCCAAGGACATTTTACGATACAAAAAATTAGTAGAGGGATAGGGATTGCTTTTAGAGAAAATTTATTATTGTGTGGATCATTGTATGTTATATTGGGCGAAAATGTGGAATCATAAGATCTTTTTGTAGTCATGCATGATTTAAGCGTGGTACAGGGGGTTGATGTTATTTAGCAAAATATTTTATTTTCTATAACTCAATGGTTGCAACGTCTCTATGCATTTGATACTACGCCCTCTCACATAAGGTGACATCATGAACACGAACAAAATGGAGATGAGATTTGACATCCAACTGAATCTAAAACATGGAAACATTTCAACAAGATATATAATAATTTTGCTAATAAATTCAAAAATGTTAGATTGGGGTTATGTACAGATGAATTTAACCCTTTCGGAGTTGGTGATCAGTAATCTTGTTGGTCGGTAATTTTAATTTTATCATTTACCTCTGTCTATGTGTACAAAAAACTAGTTATGTTTCTAACTATATTGATTCCTGGATTTATTAGTCCAAAGCAATGTATCGATGTGTACTTGCAGCCATTGATTGTAGAGTTGTTGCATTTGTGGACAAATGGCGCAGTAACATATGACATAGATAGAAAATACAATTTCACAATGCAAGCTACTATACTTTGTATAGTTTTTGACTTTCTTGCATACTATGTTATCTGGATGGACCACAATGGCAAAATATGCATGTCCTCATTGTTAGGATGACACTTGCACATTTTATTTGAGGCATTTCTATTGCGGCCTAAACCTAAGTGTCGATTTATGCGCAAGTGCATGCAATCAAGTAATATGGGTGAGTGAAATTTAACCTAAATGTTGTATACTAGGAAATCAACTAATTGCTATTCGAGTTCTCGCTACTTATTAAGAGTCCAGTCAAATTGAGAGTTGATTTTTAATTAGAACCTAAGTCTAAGTAAATTCTAAAGCAAGTAATCTAAACAAAGAAGATAAGAACATACTAAAATGAAATTAAACTAATACTCACAACCAAATTAAAGTAAACAAATGATAATTGAAAACTAAATCAAAAGCTAATTATCCAACCAAATTAAGTAGTTTGCTAAGATTGCTTATGCAATTGTCACCTTAATTAAATAAACAACTAAGTTCTTGAATGTTAATTTGAATAATTGCCAAAAGACAACCTCCTTCTACTCTTTCTTTCACACACAAAAGTCATAAGGGAAATGCTTATTTTATAAATTATAAAGTGTTAGAATTTCCAGGCTTGCGTGATGACATAGCCGTTAGGGGTGTTTTACAAATCATAAGTTTTGGAATTTTCAAAGACAAAGAGAAGACTATTACACAAGTTTTTTATGCTTTGGTTTGGTTAGAACTGTATTCATAGTAAATATTTAGTTTTAGATAAAGAATGTAATGCCCCAAAAAATAAATAATAATAATGATGTTATAATGAATCATGTTTGAATCAGAAATGAGAAAAACATTGCAAAAAGAATTAGAAAATGAGAAATAATAAAGATTAGGGCAACATGGGCAGGGCACATGTATGGCCACGGTTGTGTTGTGACACTATAGGTCTAAAACACAGAGCATGGTCCCAACTTGACTGTATTGTAAGATTGTTTCCTAGAAAGGCAGAGCAGGCACATCGACACGACCATGTTGAGCGCCTGTGTTCTAGAAAATAGCTTAAGTCATATGAAATAGAAAAAAAAGGTCATTACGGAGTTCCCAAGAATCCACACTCACAACCTTTACCTCCTAACCCTAATACCCACTTTAATAACTCAAATTAAAGTAAGAGGAGGAGATTTGAGTGGGATTTTTGGTAAAGAAACCAAGGTAAGCTTTTGAAAACTTGCGTTAAGTGTTTTTCTCTTGAATTGGAACTTGCATGTAGAAGCTAGAGATTGATTAATGAACAAAATTAGGAGTGAATGTTTAGCATGAAGATGATTTAACTTGTATGAGGTTGTGGGTGAGTGAGGAATGAGTGGGTTTTGTAGGAATTGATGGAAGAGCTAGAGTTTTGAGTGTAAAATGGAAGAGGAGGTGTAGGAATAGGGTGATTATGAATGGGCTGTTGGGAGAGAGGAATTAGTGTTTGCATGTATAAGAAATGGCAGATTTGAGGGAAATTAAAACTAGGGTTCATAAGAAAGTGGGGGAAATTTTGGGGGTCTTTAATAAATTGAAGGTTGATTTGTGTACAGAAGGTTAAATTATTAGTAGTATTGTATAATGAATTGTGTAGGGAACAAGAATCAGGATCAAAACTAGATTTGAGTGCCAAGCACACGACTTTGCAAACCCTGAAGTAAATGCGTTGAATTTACACGCATATTTGGTTAAATGTTAAATTTAAATGGTGAGTTATGATGTGTTGTGATTGAAAATGATATTGGGATTTTGTGTATGAATTGTAATATGTTTATGAGTTGTATATGATATGTTAAGGTAAGAAATGAATATTGAGTTATGTTCATAATGTGAAGTAATTGCTTGATTATGCATTGGTAGTATTCATATGGATGTGTGAATGATGAAGTTGGGTGTTTTGATGAAATGCATATGGTAATGGATGTGTTATTTTGCATTGCATTATTGATTGATGTGAGAAAGCAAAGGAGGAATTGCCCAATTGGAACAGGAGTTTTATTATAAAAAATAAGGGGGATTTGCCCAATCGAGAGCGAGAGCTCTCTAGAAAAAAAATGGATTTGCCAAAATTGGTACGAGAGCACCACAATAAAAAGAAAAGGGGGATTGACCCAAATGAGTGAGAACTCAACATGTGAGAGTAGTGAGCATGCATGAACATATAGATTATTGAGAAGAGCATTCATCATTATTGATTTTATTGAGATTGCGATGATGCTTATATGTTGGCATGTATGTGGTGTTTGATGTGAGAATCTAGAAATTTATTTGAATACGTGTTGATTGATGTATGATTGAGTTTTGGAATCATTTGTAATGATTGTATATGTTGTGTGACTATATTTTGTGAATGCAATGTTGTGATGAAATTGATAGTGTAGGATTATGAATGGAAAGAACGAACAATGACATGTGTTTGCAATGGCAGTAGACTGGCTGGGCTACTATGGCATTCCACATGGCCCTGTGCCAAACTACTGTAATTTCAGTGTTGCACTAGTAAGGTCCTTGTGTTTCTCTGCATGTTCCTGCATAGAGACACTGTAACTCCAGCAGTCTGGCACGGTCTTTATGTTCCTTTACACAGGCCCGAGTTGGCTTATTAAATGTGGAATAATTCAATTGTTTGGTCATGATTCCTAAAATGCCCATGTAAAAAATAAATATGTTATGCCATAAGACATATTCCATATTTAAGACTATCTATAAGGTTGATTTATGAGAAAGAATTGTTGGACCAATGGTGGTGGACAATGAAAATTTCCTCTAAATGCTTTGAAAATGTTAAAACTTTATGAATTTGATAAACATAGATTTCAGGTCAAAAAATTTGCAAGGGATGTGCCTAAAAATTCAATGGAAATGGTAAGGATGGATTTAGTTGAGTGTAGTATATGTTAGTCAATTAATTAGAAAATGCAGGTAACCAGTCGAATAGGAAGTATACTAGTTGACTAGTGGTCTGGGCAAAACAAGTGGAAAATAGTATTAGCGAGTTTAGGGGGACCACAAGCCAAACCAGTCGAATGGAATGAAAACTAATCAACTAGACCTGATCACAACCATAAAAATAGGTCAGAAAGTCTTTAGGGTGATGTCGAGGATCAAAGACCACTTTTTAGGAGATTTCAAATTTGAAATCAAGTGTAGGTAAGTCCACTTATCCTTGTACTAGTCGACTAAGTGTGATGCAGGGTAGACCAGTCGACTAAAAAGTGACCTATCGACTAAAGATCGTGATCTGAAATGTCTAGAGGGATTTACAAGTGCATACCAGTCGATTGAAGAAGAGATCAGACATCTGGCTCAGCTAAATACTTGAGTGAAGAAAATGTCAGTCGATTGGAAATGCTCAGAGTGGACAAAGTTGATTTTAAAAAGGTACTTGAAGAGGTCCACATCAAAGACCAATGGGCAAAAAATCATGACACCTTACCAATAGAGTTGGCAATAGAGGAGAGAGATAACACAAACATTCCAAAGCATCTACATTACTCTCCTATTCATTTTATAATCATTTTCTTATGTTCAAGCCATTATTGCTCTTTAACTAGAATAAAGAGGTATGAGTCCTTACTTTTTAGCTTGAGTTAACATAGAGTGTGTGCGGTAGGATTTGAGCCGTAAATCAAATCGATTGTGAGGTTGCTTGAGCCAGAATTCAAGTGTAAAAGAAAGAAAAGTTAGTGGATTGTTGTGAAAAATCCTAAGTGGAAACTTGGGTAGTGGAGTAGGTGTTGTTGACCGAACCATTTTAAATACCATGTTATTTCTTGTTCTTTATTTTTTGCAAATATCAGCCATTCTTTTAACCTCTATTCAAAACCCCCTCTTTAGAGGTTATTTTGACTCTACAATTGGTATTATAGCTTAGTGCTTAACTACTAGAGGCTTAACATCATTGAAACAAAAATCTAAGAATGGCACAAACACACTTTGGTGATTTTAGAGTCAATCCAAACTGTCCTTGTTTCTTCTATGGAAATAATTACTCTTCTTGGAAGAATCACATAAAGATACACATCATGTGTTAAGGCATCAAGTATTGGAAATTCATCATCCATGGTTCTATGTCCCAAGGAATGAAAATGGTGATTTGAAGAATGAGCTTGACTATAATGATGAAGATTAGGATAAAGTATAAATCAATGCAAAGGCTATGAAGCTCATTCTTTATGCACTATCTGTGGAAGAGAAGAATCGTATGGGATTTTGCACAAGTGAAAAGGACATGTAGGATAGACTAAGGGTCACCTATGAAGGAACCAATCAAGTAAGAGAGACTAACATGTTGCTCCATGAGTATAAGATGTTTACCATGAAGGAAGGTGAATCGATCACCACTATGCTTGACCAATTTGGAGAAATTATACATGTATTGAGTAGCTTGGGGAAGACCATGAGTGACAGTAAGAAAGTGAAGAAGATACTTAGATCACTCTTAAAACAATGGGATTCTCAAGTCATCATAATCATGGAGTCAAAGGATCTCAATAATTTTGGTTTCAATGCTTTGGTTGGATCCTTGGTGAATTATGAGATCATCTTGAAGACTAGAGGTGGTCGAAAAAAGCCTAAGGAAAAGAAAATTACAACAAAGGAAAAGAAAATTACAACAAAGGAAAGTCTACCTTAATTTAAAAAAGTGATGGTGATCTACATGAAGATGAAAAGGATGATAAAGAGATGACTCTCTATGCAAGAAATTTGAGGAAATTCAAGAACTTGATGAACTCAAGAAAAAGGAGTTGAAGGGAGAAGATAAGAGAAGAAATTTCAACAATGAGAAAAGAAGTAGACGAGAAGACTAGAGAAATGCTACCAATTAGGATAGTTGCTTCAAATATGGAAAAAATGGGCATTATACAAAATAGTACAAAGTTGGTGGATCTTCAAGACAATAATTCAATGAAAGATTTGACAAAGGGAAGAGAAAGAATCATTCATTGCTAATTGTAGTGTTGATGAAAAAGAAGAGATATAAAATGAATAAAAAAATTGCCTTATAGCTAAAAGTCATCACTCTAGTGATGATGAGGATGAGTTATCTTTTATTTTTCTTGATGACTTGAGTGATCATGATTTTCTTGAGAATGATATGCATAATTCCTACTTGAAATTGTAACATGACTTTAAGAGTGTGCTTAAGATGAACTAGAAGCTTAAGCTAAGCTAGAGAACAAGAAACTTGTGCTTGATATTGATGCATTAAGTTATAAACTAAACGAGACTAAGAAAGTTGAGAATGAAATTGATAGGAACTCTTTCAATGAGAATTTCTTGATTAGAGAAAAGAAACTAGCTAATGAAGCTTAGACTTAAAAATGAATTCTCATATTTTGTTGCCAAATTCACTAGTGCAAAGAAAAATTTGGGGAGCTACTTTCCTTGAAAAGATATTCTATATCTAAGAATGGTCTTGGGTGTGATACATATAATAAAAACTCATGCTTGATGACTAAGTTTGTGAAAGCAAGTGAAATTAAGCCTAAAAAACATGAATTGCCTACTTGTGATAAATGTTTGAGAGTTAGACACAATGTTTATGCTTGTACTAGTTTGTGAAAGTGCATTAAGGTGAAGAAAGTTTGGGATATAAAAGGAACCATTCTACCTAATATGGTTCATATTGTTAACACAAAATGACCCAAGATGGCTTGGATTCTAATGAAAAGGAAAATGATTTCTTTTGTAGGTGCAAAGAAGATTGGAAGCTCCACTTAGCACTTGGTATGTGGATAATGGATATTCAAGACACATGAATGAAGACAAAAGTTTGTTTGTTGAAATTAAACCAAAAGAGCATTGTTATTTAACCGTTGGGGACAACAATAAAGGTAGAATCATTGGTATTGATAAAATGGGTTAGGAACCTTTACCAACCATTAATAATGTGTTTCTAGTGGATGGTTTGAAACATAATCTCTTAAGTGTGTGCAAATTATGTGATTTAGATTATGATGTGAAGTTTGAATCCACTCATTTAATAGTGTCTAAGAATGAACAAGTTTCATTTATTGCATTGAGACATGGGAATACATATATCATAAACTTACATGATGATGCCTCATTTAATGAAAAATGTTTGGTGACACTTGATGATAATGCATTTCTTTGGCATAGGAAACTTGGACATGCTCCTTTACCATTCATCTCTAAACTTGTAAAAATTGAGATTGTTAGGGATTGCCAAAACTAAAATACTCTAAAGATCATATTTGTGGCCATGTATGAAAGGAAAGCATGTTAGATGATCATTCAAGGCTAAAATGAAGATAACAACTAGTAGAGTTCTTGAGTTAATACATATGGATCTAATTAGACCTTCTAGGCACTCTAGTTTGAGTGGAAAATACTATAGATTGATTATTTGATAGCTTTCAAGACTAACAAATATAAATTACCTACTCTAAGAACTTACTGAGTATAATGGAAGTGGGGCTGAATCCACTAAGACTAGTAAACTAATTATCTAAAAGTTAAAGCTAACAAAATGAAATGGTAAATTTTTTTTGTATAAAAGATTTGACTTAAATGAAATGGAATTACTAAACCTAATAAAAAACATATTAAAAGCAATAGCAAAAATTAAACAAGATGGAAATTCAATAATAAAATGACGTAGTCAAGATATTCTATGGTTGATTCAATTCTTTGATCATTGACACAAAGGATAAAATTTATTGCAATTGAATAAGAAATGTTATAGATGCTGGCAAATGCTCAAGCATCCAATTTCTACTTAATTATCTGATATTCCCAAGACACCTCAATTGGAATATTTTCCCTAGTCTAAGAATAATTCCCGAGACTCCTCGATAGAATTTAATTCTAGACTACAATAATAATTATAGAAACTCAATCCTTGACTAACAAATTCTAGACACCTAAATTCATTTAAGCCATATTACTCAATTTTATTAACAATGAGACAACACGTCATTGACATCATTATTAAATTGCTACCTATATGTCAAAAACCATGGACACCTAAAATTCTCAACTAGCAACTTATTATCATATCAATCAAATCGAGTGACCGTCTCAATTGAATTATTATGACAATAAAAAAACCAATTAACACATAAATTGAATAAATACTCAAGTTCAATAAATCAATTCAAACACAAAAGTCTCATAAAAACATTGAATCTAACCACAAAGTATCCTAACTAAAGTAAGAGTTTATCCTGCCAAGCTAACCTTCACACAAACATAATGAAATATAAAAAGGAATGAAAATACCAAGAGTTTCTCAATGAATCCTCATAGAATGGCCCTCCAAGTTCAAAGAAGTGAAAAAGGTGGAAGAAGATGTTCAAAAGAGAAAACTAACTCTTATTTTCTACTCTGAACATGTTTTTGCACTATTCAACTTTGATTCATGGCAAAACAAGATTATATCTACACAAATTGATTTTATAAGCCAATGGGGACATAAGACATAATTCTATGATTAAAACACGGAAAGAGATAAAAAACACACACATAATGCTCTAAAATGCTTGTAAAAACTTGTAACATATGTAACCCATCAAACATTCCCACACTTAGATTTTGCTCATCCTCGAGTAAAAAAAAATTTAAAACAATGTCTCACAATGTAGCTTAATGATTCATAACCTAGAGCAAACATTTAAGTTAGCAAATCTTAGAGGTAAACTATAAGTATGTACAAATAACAATCACATATGTCTTTGACTTTAAAGCAAAACACAAATAACTCATTATAAAGCATTGCATAATCATGACAATCAACCAAAACTCTATATGTGTGTATCAACATACATAATGTTAGCAGAATGAAATCAACTATGCTGTCATCATTAGCAAACAAGACAAGATCAAGAAAAATGACTATATAATAGAAATGTAAGTCATACAAGCAAGTCTTCCATCAAAGCATGTAAAATATATAATAATTTCTTCCTTACTTTTTTTATTTTTTCTTTCATTTCACCCATAATTTTTGAAATTTTTAGTCTTTCTGCTTGCTTATCAGGTTATTCACTTTTGTTGATAACACAAGGGTGGACACTGGTGGTGATTCCCCCAGCTAATTCTGAGTCCTATTCTGAAGTTGGTTTGCATACTCGTATGTTTTAAGACATTGTAGCAAATAATTCAATAACATAATTATTCTTAGAGGTGGAAAACATGAGTAATTCAAAAATTACCACTTTATAGCAACAATTCTAATTCATATCCACAATGACAAAAAATAGACATAAGTATTCATTCATAACACAATAAAATGCAATTGAGTGGTGCTTATAGCCTTTAGTTTAGTCAATTATGCAAATTTTGAAAACAAAATAAAAAATTAAGCTCTTTTTAAATCGAGAAACACATATCATGATTCCATACTTAGACTAGCTCCAAAATCAGCATGGATAGCTAAATTGCATTCACTCTTAGTGTAAAATACTAGAGAACTTTGTTTCGACAAGACATCAATTCAACAGAGGAAAAGATTTCTAAGTAAAGATATATTAGAATAGCGAAAGTCATGTATCTAAAACACAGTTACAAAAAAACACAAAAATAGAATGAAAAATGATTTTTTATTGTTTTCAAAACAAAGTGCAAGCGTACATGATGAAAACACACAAACATTTCCATACTTTTAGACTAACATTGTCCTCAATGTTATATAAAATTAAAGACAAAAGAGAGTTAAGAATATGAAGAATTAAAATGCAAGTATGATGCAACAAAATAAAATTAAAAATTTAAACATAAGAAATGAGGAGAAAATTGGACTAACAAATAATTACGTCTCATATTCCCATACCTAAAACTAACATTGTCCTCAATGTTATGTGAAAAAATCTAAAATAAAACAAAAACATTATTATACAAACAATATGTAGTGAATAACAATGAAATGCATTTGCAAGTGGATGTGGGTCTTATTTTATACAAACAAAAACATAACAGATTATTAAACATGCAGGTCACCAAAGTTGAACATCTAGAAGAGGGCAATAAGGAAAGATATAACCTGGATGGCATAGTCAATCAGGAAATGGTTCCACTGCATGCCCATGACGTTGACATGTTTTTGCGAATTCAAGTGTCCTGAGCTTGATTTCTTTAGATTACTACATATGTGCACACAAAACACCAATGTTAATATTCACAGGGGCAAAATTTAACCAGTTCTAAAACACAAAGTAAAATAAAAGAAATAAAATGAAAGAAAGACATAAAATAATAAAACAAAAAAAATTATGAAGAGGATTTTCAGGTTGCCTCCTGAACAACTATTTTATCATCTTTAGCTCGATGTTGCTGTGCATTTAGTGTGGATCAAAAGACATGTTGCTATAGGAAAATATTAAATGGGGGTGAAAAGGTGGTCTTATTTTGATGTTTCATCAATATATGATGTCTGCTTATCATAGGACATAACATTTTAACATTTGCGAATCTCCAACTGATTCCCTCTTTGAATCTACGAAGATCATGCCACAACCCCTTGGCCTTTTTCTCACTAAGCTGATTAGACATGACAATAGGAAGTTTTTTATTTTTTTCCAAATACACATATTTCAGGTGGGATGATAGAGTTTTCAATTTCAAGTTTGGTGGTTGAATATTTGATGGAGCAAGCTTCAGCTTTGTCCTACTATGCGACGTCATGGCCATGAGTGAGGGCCTTTTCTAGAATCAAACTTTACTTCATCCAATGTATCAAGGTCTTGCACAACAGATACTAAATCAATATGTTCAACCCATTTCTGCCTGGTCTGTGCAAAAACGAACGCAGACACATTTGAAAAATTGAATTCAGGAAAAATTAGCAGAAAAATACAAAAAAATGGAAATAAATAAATAAACCTGTCATTGACATCATTATTAAACTACAAAAAATGGAAATAAACAGACAAATGAAACAAATGACAAATAATGATCAAATAATTAATTTGACATTGATCCCCAGCAACGATGCCAAAATTTGATAGTTGTCAAGACTAGCAAATATAAATTACCGACCCTGAGAACTTCCTGAGTACAATGGAAGTGAGGTCGAGTCCACAGAGACCAGTAAACAAACTATTTGAAAGTTAAAACTAATGAAATGAAATGGTAAAATATTGTTTGTAAGAAAGATTTGATTTAAAATGAAATGGAATTAGTAAAACTAAATAAAACAATATTAAAAGCAATATCAGAAATTAAGCGAGATGGAAATTCAATAATAAAAAGGCCTAGTTAAGATATTCTTTGGTTGATTCAATTCTTTTATCATTGACACAAAGGTTAAATTTTATTGCAATAGAATAGGAAAGGTTATAGACATCAATAAATTCTCAAGCATCTAATTTCTACTTAATTAATCCATATTCCCGAGACACCTCGATCGGAATATTTTTCTAGCCTAAGAACAGTCCTCGAGACACCTTGATAAAATTTAATTCCACACAACAGTAAGAATTATTAAAACCTAATCCTAGACTAACAAATTCTAAACACTTAGATTCATTTAAGCCAGATTACTCAATTTCATTAACAATGAGACAACAAGTCACTAACATCATTAATAAACTGCTACCAATTTGTCAAAAACTATGAGCACCATAATTCTCAACTAACAACCTATTATCATAACAATCAAATCAAGCGGTCATCTCAGTTAAATTAATATGACAATAACAAAAAAATCAGCATAGAAATTGAATAAATACTCAAGTTCAATAAATCAATTCAAACACAAAAGTCTCATAAAAAATTGAATCTAAGTATCTTAAGTGGAGTAAGAGTTTAGTCTAACATGCTAAGCTTCACACAAAGCATAATGAAATATAAAAAGGAATGAAAATGCCAAGTGTTTCTCAATGAATCCTCAAAGAATGGCTCTCCAAGTTCAAAGAAGTGAAAAAGGTGGAAGAAGATGTTCAAAAGAGAAAACTAACTCTTATTTTTATGTTGACTAACTCAATAAAATCCTAAGTTGCAGTAAAATCCTATATGGGCCTTATTTGGGCGTCTGGGCCCAGTTTTGGGTTGACCCAAATGGTCCTTTTAAAAGAAATCCCACCTGCTCTAGAATCTCCAAGCATGTCATGCCTGTGATGTCGAGAGGTTTTCTACTCTGAGCGTGTTTCTGCACAATTCAACTTCAATCCATCAAAAACTGAGAATATTCCTACACAAATTGATTTTATAAGGCAATGGGGACATAAGACATAATTCTATAATTAAAACACGACAAGAGATAAAAAAACATGCACATAATGCTCTAAAAAGCTTGTAAAAACATGTAAAAAATGTAACCCATCATTATTGTTGATAATTTTTCTAGATTCACTTGGGTAAGATTTATTGTGCATAAAATTGATGCTTTCAATGAATTTTTTAAGTGGTTTAGGTTGGTTCAAAATTAAACGAGCTTAGTTCTAAATTCTATAAGATCAGATTATGGTGGTGAGTTCAATTGGATGTAAGGAGAGACAAGCTTAAAAGTCCTTATGAACTATGCAAAGGTAAAAAGCCTTTGGATGTAAAGTGTATATTCATAACAATAGAAAAATAGATGTAGGAACATGTCCATGACCTGTGCTAGCTTATAAATGTGAGAATAATATGTTAAGGACAAGGAACTAAATTGAACAAGAGATAACTTCAATTCTATAATACACTTAATCTCTCAAAAAGGATGAGTAATTATACACTACATAACCAGGTATGTGTATTGTAGGTGTATTTACTGGGTTTAATACATTTTTGTAGTAGATCTTCACCGACACTTAGAGTGCAGAAGTGATGAGCAGTTCAGTGGCTCTTAGAAATATTTTGTAGCATGATTTTTGTCAATACATGTTTTGACAATGTGTAGGCTACATTGCTAGTATTTTGTAAATTATTGTGCCATGGTGTTTTCATAACATCATATTTCATGAACTAAAAAGGTTTTTAAATGATTTTCTTAGGATGGAGCTGATTGTTGAAGTTTTTCACGAGTCAACCGAGTCCCAAGAATCAGTGCAAGGGTGAGGACCTGCCCTAATGCACAAGAGACAACAACCAAATGTTGTCGTACCACTAGTTGACCGTGCTTACTCCCAGTACTATGAGGTGATGCAGTAGATGATGCAGGCTCGAGGGGATCAACCAGGGATGAACATAAATCAAAACATTAGGGAGGTGCATAAGCAGGGAGCCAAGTCCTTTTAGGGCACCACTGACCCAGTTGAGGTAGAGGATTGACTTTGACACACAGAGCGGATACTAAATCGAATACGGTTCATTCAAGAGTAGAAGTTGCGGTACACTACCTCTTTACTAAATCGAATAAGGGAGTTTGTCGATTGGTACACCCCTCTGGTGTACTGGCGTAATGCGCCAAAAAATGTCCATTCTATGTTAGAATAAGTTTAGGATAAGTTTGAAGCATGACATGTTTGTATAGAGATATGCATGTCTGGGATTGAAAGATGTCAGAAAATGCGAAGTATCGCAGACTGCTGAAAAATAACATATGTTAACTTTAGTGTTAAACATACGTTATTCTTGGGCAATAAGAATAACGTATGTTATCCCTGGGTTAAACATACCTTATTCAACCTGGGTTTTCTAGGATGACATTTTTCTTAACGTACGATAATTTTGAAAATAAACATACAATATCGGGGGTCTGAACATGTCATTAAATGACCTGAAATTATTCAAGTTGAGCCATAACTCCCCTCCAACCACTCAAAATCTTCCAAAACTCTCAAACCCTCAAACCCTCATCTTAGAGTCGTTGATATGGCTAATTATACACATGTATTTCATGTTATTTCTAAGCAATTTTCATGTTATTTTATGAGATAAACCATGTGATATTATAAGATAATGCTTGTCTCGGTTTATCTCAGGTGTCATAAAGGAACGTGAAGATTTCG
>CANYCX010348384.1:0-18986 GCA_948193385.1 Breynia disticha f. nivosa | reverse complement strand
AGAGATTCATCTTTAATCAACAAATTTGTTAAGAGAGAAGAACCTTGTACTAATACATCCACTTTGCCATCTTGCACTAGATGTCTAAAATTAGGACATGTTGCATATAATTGTACAAACTTGAGAAGATGCATCAAAGTAAAGAAAGTGTGGATTGTTAAAGGAACATTCGTTCCCAATATGGTGTTTTGCACTAACCCCAAAGGACCCAAAGTTGCTTGGGTACCAATGAAGTCAAAAACAATTAATTTTGTAGGTACCTCAAGAAAGGAGAACTTCGTCTAGTTCTTGGTATGTTGATAGTGGATGTTCAAGACATATGAGTGGTGACACAATTCTCTTTGTGGAGGTAAAACCGAACTCATCACTATTCACAGCCAAATTTCAAACCTCAATTTCGGCTACCTAAACTAGAAATTAAGACCATAAATTGTTACTACAAGTTAATATATTCCTTAAGCTTTCAATCAAGCTATTACTTGTGAAATTATGACCCCATACGAAAAAGAAATATGGTCGGAAAGTTATGGTTATGGAGAAAAATGAGATTAAGAAGAATCATACAAGAAATCCTTACCAAAATTGGATCTCCGATTGATTCTACGACTCCTGGACTCTAGGTTTTCATGAAGAATGATGGAAGCTAGTGTTTTGGAGCAATGAAGAGGAAAAAAAAAGAGAAATAACTTGTGGTAGGGAGAAGACAAGAGAAGAGATATATTTATATATAATCTTGCTCAATTTGGACAGTTTTACCCTTTTGGGTTCCAGTCCCCTAACCCCTCGTAATTCTTTTTCCTGCTCAACTAAATAAACCCCGAATAATATTTCTTATAGCTTATTTATTATTTCTAATTTAATTTTCACATCTTCCTACCAAATTATTATTTAAAATAATTCGCAAAAAAATTATTTGTATTTTCACGTATTTTAATTTAAATTTCATTTAAACGAAAAATTGCGGGCGTTACAAGTTCCAACTATCTCTTTACTCCTAAATGCCACGTTTATTAAATGCAAAATCGTTGCTCTGAACCCATGATAAGTGGATGATCAATTTATCCACTTTGAAAAACTACAAGCAAGTGCTCGAGTAATTGCTCAAATAGTTTCTCTATTATCAACTCGGGTAACCACTCTTTATGCTCTTTTTATAAAGATACTATGGTCTGACTTGTTTCTCATTCCATCATCTATGAATCTTATATCTCTTATTCTCTGCATATTCCATGTCTATGCGTGAATGTCATTCTTTCCCAAATTCCTCCTTGTCTTGTCTTCATGTCAATGATAGAAGTCTTTGATTTCTTCTTTGCCTTTTTATAACCCATAACTCTTGCCTTTTTGCCAATTATTATGTGAATTAAACTTCTTCTTACCTATTCGCCTGAGCAAAGGTCAACAAATATCCCTCATATTCCATTTATTATTTGCTCACATGTCACTATGTTTTCATAATTCCACTCCATGCAAATGAACTCTTCTTATTAATTTCTTGATCCCTCACATAATTTCATTTTTTAGGGGCTAACACATAGTGGTGATGATAAGAGAGGAAAAAATGAACACCTTGAAGAAGAGCACAAGTATGACTTTTCTCTTTTGAGTTTGAAAAAATGTCTATGTTTGATCTTCAATTTGTAGGCTAATTGTTAATTTGATACAAAAGATTATAACTGCGCATTGTTAATTTGATCTTCAATCGCACGGGTTATAACTGTAAGTATAACTAAATTTTATGTAGAGAAAATTGTTGATTTAAGTTTGTTATTGTATAGGTCTTGTCTCGAATTTTTGTAGCCACTAGTATTTATAGGCTAAAAAACACTTCTACTATTGGATATAAATTTTACTCCTGACACTTATAATTTTTTCTTCAATGTTTATTCTTGTTATATTTCATTAAACAAAGCACATGCTACCACCTTAAAAAGGCCATTTTCCTATTTTTCCAGCCCATAAGAAATCCTTTCGTTTTTAACACTTTTTTCAAACTATTCCCAGGAATGTCATTTGTATATAAAGCCCTATGTTTCAGTCATTTTTGGCACATCATCCATTTTCCCTCTCTCCTACATTTTTTACAGTTCCTATTTTCTTTCCACTTTCCTGCAAGTTCCTTCATTTTTGCACATCATTTGTCTTTCCAAACTGAGCACTTTTTTGCATCTTTTTGTTCTAACCAGTTTCATTTTGTTGCATTTTATCTTTTAGTTTTAGTTTGTTCCTGTTTATGTTTTAGTTGTCGAAGGTTATTTTAGTGTATGTTTTATGTTCTTTTTTGTTTTAGGCTTTTGTTTCATCGCTAGTTTTGCTTTCTGTTTCATTTTTATTATACTTTTTTGTTTAATATTGAAAATTCAGTGGAAGATTTCGTTTGATTGCTATGATTTTTTTGGGTTTTGGAGGTGTTTCTCGTTTTGCATGTTTAACATTTCAGTTGTTTTTATTTGTGTTTCTCGTTGTGATGTTATTGTTTTTTATAATTTTGTGTTTTTAGTTATGGCTAAGGGGGATTCTGTATCGAAGAAGAAACCAAAGAAGAGAACTTTAAAGCAATTAAGGTAGTTTGTTTAAATTTCACAGGTTTATTTTTGTAGCCTTCTTATGCATGTTGAAATCATGTTGGAAGAAATTAAACCTTCTTCTCAATGAATTCTTAAGAAAAAGGAAAAGATACCTGATTCTCCACAATTGGAGAAACTGATATTTTCCAGTTATATTGTTGTCATATTTTTTGTCTTTTTTAGGAAGTATCTGTATGTTATGTTTTACTTTTTATCTTTTTTGAACTTTTAGTTTTTTACTTTTATAGAGATCTTCGTCGAAGAAGAAGAAACTTTCAAAAATATCAGATGATGAAAGTACAGATTCAGAACCTATGACACTTTTTGAAAATTTTTTGTTATTTGTTTGTGGTTTTTGTATAAGCATATGTAGAATATTTAATTTTATTTTTATTATTTTTGTTTGTTGTAGGTTAATTTGAAAAGGAAAGGACAAGTTGTTGATTTTGAAATGAAAGGAAGAAAGAAACTAAAATTCTCTCCTGTTTTGAAGGTTTATTTTTTCTCCTTTTTATTGTGTTTTTCAGTTTAGTTTATAGTCAAATTATTGTCATTTTTTTGAAATAACCTTTTTGTTTATAATGTTTTTAGTATTATATTTGTCATCTACTTTTAGTTTTTAAAATTAAGACCATTGTGTTATTTGTTGTGAATTTTGTTGTTTTCTTTATTACTATTGAATTCTTAATAAAGACTAGCATTATCATATTTTAAACTATTTTAAAGTAAAAGAATTTTGATGTTTTTAAAGTAAAAGAAATTTGTATATGATATTTTTTTTAGTTGTTATTGTTGATTAGTTTTTGGCATTTTTGTTGTCATCTTTTTGTTTTTAAAGTGTTGTTGCAATTATAATGTCATTTTATTGTCATCATTTGTTGTAAATGTTTTTATCATCATATTTTTGTCATCTAATTGATGTGATATTCCTTTTAACACAACAGGGAGAATATTTTTTTGGAACAAAAAATTGAGAAATATGCAAAGCTTGAATCCATTTTTTCGAGAACTATTGACATTATTAATAAGTATTTGACAGATTCTCAGAATGATCGTTTTAGGAAGACTTGTTTTGGGAGGTGTCTTGACCTTTAAGAAATTCATATTCAACCTCAAGTATTGAATAGTATTGTTATTCATTCAGTTAAGTCTGGAAATGAGGATGGATATGGGGAAATTTGTTTTAAATTTAACAATAGAATAATTCATTTAGGGATTAGGGAATTTGGCTACTATCACTAGTTTGAAGTGTTCATGCATTTTTCGTGGAACCCAAATTTTTTTAAAAAACATTTAATCGTATAATCAATATATTTTAATAAATGATTTATTAATCAATTCAAATCAGAGGAGAGAGAAAATATATACATGCCTTTTTTAACGCTCAGCCCAAATACTTTTCACAAAAATCAGATACAAAAGTGGAATCTAAAATAGTTTGAAGGAAAGTTCCAAACTAAAACATGCGTGTATATACATATATGTACAAATATGTACAGTATCAAAATCTCAAAACATAAATACAACTCTGGAGCCAGACCTCTGATGTAGATCGTTGTAAAGCTCTAATCACGATACTCAAATCCAGTAATAGCAGCTACCTACGATTTGCACAACATTAAACAACCATACAGAGGTAAGTATTTACAAATACTCAGCAAATGTTAAGTAGTTTTCTATTTAAATGAAGTGCAGGAGAATTTCTAGCTAGCACAGGTTGTGCTAGATGAACACGAGGGCGTGCTCATCCTTTCATTCCCAATTGGCACGGGTCTTCCATGTATAGCACGAGGGCGTGCTCATTTCACGTTTTCCAGATTCTTTCAAGCACAGAGCATGATGTTAAAATTAGTCTAAGCACGATGGCGTGTTGGTCAGTATGAGGGTCGTGCTGACTCTCAAAATGCTTATTCAAATTCTATTTTCCAGTAATTAACACTTAGTAAACATTTCCTTAAGTCTCTTCAATAGTTCAGGTATCATCCATACCATTCTTATACTAAAACACTACTGATTACTTACACATAGCATTTTCAACTCAACATACCAACACAACATCTAGCACACAGCACACAAATGGAATCAATTCAATTCACATAGCATATCCACACAACAATTCCATTTTAATAAGCACACGACATCAAATCACATAGAATCAATCATACAGAAATAACCACACAGCCTCATTACTCACACAGAATTATTATTACATAATGGCATATAGCATCATCCTTATGATCCATTCCATAGCATTAAAATGAGATGAATGCAAGGTGGAATGATAATGAAATATAAATGCATTTCACACAGATCATGACCCGGGTTCTATTTTCCTCTATAGCACATGGTAGAGGATTCCTCTATAGCACACAGTAAAGGATTGGCACATAGTCGGAGCGTATAGCTCGTAAGTATGGGCAACACACAGCACATCCAAGGATAGCACACAGCAAGTCCCAAATCCACACACCTCGTGTCACACAAATGAGATGCAACACTTGAATGTATATGTAACATTCATAATATGATCACACATTAGTACATAGCATTTCCACATAGATTCACATAGTAAATATGCACATAGTTCATTCTTTCATGCATTCCACAAAGAATATAATTCAAAAACACATAGCATATGAACAATCAAGGCATAAAACATAAAGCACACAAATCATAAACCACATAGTAATCATGAAATGATTATAAGATCATCACATAAAGCATTCTTAATATGATCATAAGATCATTCCACTTAGCATACTTAACAATATTAGCACATAAGTCTTTTAAACATATCATTGCTCTCATTTTTCTTCTTTTGAATCCAAAACAAGTATGATTAAGCATACAAATGACATACATAAGTGTACAAACACTTTCCTCGAAGTGTGTATGAAGTCGGTGTTGGGCTCAACTTTGATCCAAGGCTCGTATAGTTCCTCCTATACAAAATCAAACATATAAAGGTTGGAGACTCTTCCAAAATCGAGATGTAAACCTAGGGTCACTGTCAAACACAATAGAAGTAGGAACACCATGTAACCTAACGATCTCAACAACATACAATCCAGCTAGCCTATCCAACGTATCATCCTATCAGATAGCCAAAAAATGAGCTGATTTTATTAGTCTTTCGACTATCACCCAAATAGCATCATGATGTTGAAACGTCCTCGGTGAGCCTATAATGAAATTCATGGTGATCTTTTCTCATTTCCATTCTAAAATTTCTAACGGTCCTAATTTTCTGGCTGGAGCTTGATGTTTTGCCTTGATCTGCTGACAAGGTAGACATCTAGCGACAAACTCTGCTATCTCCTTCTTTATATGTACCCACCAGTACATCTCTCGCATATCTCGTACATCTTTGTACTACCCAGATGAACCAAATAAGGTGAAGAATGAGTCTCAACGATCAACTCATTTTTCAACTCTGCAATATTTGGAACACACAATCTCTCTCGATAATACAACACACCATTATCATCAATTCGGTGCGAAGTAGTCACTTTACCTTTCTCGACTTTCATCTTAATTTGCATGAGATGATCATCTTCTTTCTGACAGTCTTCTATCACGTCTCAACTGAGGTTCGACTCGGATATTCGCTAACATCTAATCCTCAAACAAATCTAACTGCACTCGTAACTCTCGCAAAGCAAACAATGACTCTGCTCTATAAGTAACCGAATCATCATCCTCTTTTCCCTTTCTACTCAAAGCATCAACGACCACATTCGCCTTTCCAGGATGATACTCAATAGTGCAGTCATAATCCTTAAGTAGCTCTTTCTATTGCCTCTATCTAAGGTTTAGCTCTCGCTGAGTCGTAATATACTTGAGACTCCTATGACCTGTGAATATCTTAAACGTCTCGCCGTACAAATAATGTCGTCAAACCTTAAGAGCATGAATGATCACAACTAACTCAAAACCGTGAGTCGAGTAGTTAGCTTTGTGAGACCACAACTGTTGTGAAGTGTAAGCAATCACTCTATAATGTTGCATCAATACTTTGCCTAACCCTACTCTAGACGCATCTATATAAACCATAAATTCACATCCCTGACTAGGTAACATAAGTATTGGAGCTTCAACTAACCTCTTCTTCAGTTCCCTGAAACTTTCCTCGCATTTCTCATTCCAAACAAATAGAGCATTTTTTCTTAACAAAGTTGTCATCAGCCTAGATATCCTCAAAAAATCCTCGATAAACCTCTGATAATAACCTGCTAGACCCAGAAAACTACGTGCCTTTGACACATTCTTCGGAGCTTCCCACTCCTCAACTGCTTTTATCTTACTAGGATCAAGTTACACTCCTTCTACTGAAATCACATGTCCTAGAAAAACAAACTCTAACATCTAGAACTCACACTTGCTGAACTTATCATACAACTCTTTTTCTTTCAGCAACTCGAGTAAGATTCTAAGATGTCTCTTACGCTCAACCCTGTCTCTCGAATACACCAATATGTCGTCAATGAACACCACAATGAACTGATCTAAATAAGGCTGAAATACCTTATTCATCAAAGCCATAAATATAGTTGGTGCATTTGTCAACCCAGATGGCATCACAATGAACTCAAAATGCCCGTATCAAGTCTTGAATGTTGTCTTCAAGATCAAACTCTCCTCAACTCTCAACTGCCAATAACCAGATCTCAAATTAATTTTGGAGAACACTATAGCTCCTTGTAATTGATCAATCAAATCATCTATCCATGGCAACAGATACTTATTCTTCACTATCGCCTTGTTCAACTAACGATAGTTGATACACAATCACATACTATTGTCCTTCTTCCACACAAATAACACTGGTGCGCCCAAAGGTGATATACTCGGTTGTATAAACCCTTTTTTTAATAACTCCTCTAGCTGTCATTTTAGCTCCTACAACTCAGCTGCTCCCATCTGATAGGTGCAATAGATATTGAAGCTGCTCTCAGAATAGTCTCAATCCTGAAATCAGCCTCTCGCTGAGGTGGCAATCCCGGTAACTCATCAGGAAATACCTTAGGATATTCTCGTACAATCTCTACATCTCTAACCTCCAACTTAGGTTGATTCAGATCAATCACTGAAGCTAGATAGGCATCATACCCCTCCCAAATCAACCTTGTAGCTAAAACTACCGAAATCATACAGGAAGGAATAACCTTCCTCTTACCAACTAACAATACTCTCCTCTCACCATAAACCTCGATCACTACTTCTTTTAAATAACAGTCAACCATAGCCCAATTTTCGGACAACCAATCTATACCCAGAATAATCCTAAAATCAGCCATCCTTAATACGATCAAATTGGCTAAATAGGTCAACTCGCCAATCCACAACTCTTAATGCCTCAATATATGTCTAACTAGCACTGTACCTTCCGCTGGCATTTGAACAGCAACTGTATATCCCAGCTGCTCAATAATACCTCTTAAATGGTCTACTGCAGACTCGCTCACAAAGGAACAAGTAGAACTGGATCAATCAATACTAAGGTAGTATGCGTAAAAAATAAAAATAGTACCAGTGATCACTTCTGGATCCTTTGTAGCTTCATCTCTGGTCATAGCATAAACTCGGGCCTGTGGTGCTGCCCCTGTCTGTGTGACTACTCCATCAGATCCACTTACTACATGTAAACCATCTACTCCACCTCTGGAGGCTGTTCCTCCCCTAGAAGTTGACCCTGAACCTCATCTACCTCTACCTTAACTACAACCAATAGATGTTGTAGTCTTAACATCACCCACACTTACCTCAAAATGCGTACGAAGTCGACGTTGGGACCAACTTCGATCCAAGGCTCGTATAGTTCCTCCTATATGAAATTAAACATATAAAGGCTATCAATTACTCATGTTCTTACTGATTTCATACTCAATAACATTAAATACAACCCTACACTTCATTCTTTAACTTCTTAGTAGCTTTTCTCTTAAGACTAAGTATGATACTTCCATACTTAACATGATTCATATACCCTAACTCATTCATATAAGTATAATTAGCTCTAACCCAACTAACTAACACCATTTCATGCTTAACTCAATTCCATATCTCAACATTTTAGAATTCTCAGCAAGCTTTAGCATCCTCGAACTTCACATATATAGTAAAAAATGAGCTTAGAAGTTTACCTCAACACTTTTGACTTGAATTCTTGCAATAAATGTAGTTATTGCTTGCTAGATCATACACTCCCAACCTCCTAGGGTTTCCAGCTGCTTGCTATCTCGCTTTTGTTGTGTTTTGAATGAAACAGAATACTCAATCGGTATATTCATAAAGTCCCAATTAACACGACCTTTCGCACGGGTCGTGCTCCAAGTCATGTCGAGCATCTCAGCACGAGTTTCTGTTTAGTCGTGCACGATTTCATTTTAAATTAATTTCAGCACAGGTTCGTGCCAATTTCTAGGTATGAGCACGATGTCGTGCTTCTCAACTTGCATGAGCACGAGGTCGTGCTATTCCCCGTGTTATTTGCTATTTTTTTTGAATTTATCCGATTCAATTCTATTTTAACCTATTTTCTGTATAGATTAATTCTAATAAATTTCAGTTCGTTACAAATCTCTCCACTTAGAAAATTTCATCTCTTAAATTTAAATAGGATCAAATCGCAAGCAAATCTAAGTATGGTGTGCTTCTATGCTTACCATACCATACTTCCAACATCTTAATTTGCAGCAAAACAGTAACATAAACACCAACACCAGCAACATACTCGTAACATATTAGCAATAGCGACTAACTATCAAAGGCTCAGATCAGAACATACCTCAAAGCTTTGACTCTGCGTCTGAAAACAAATATGGATACTGCTATCTCATATCAGAGTCAACCTCTAAGGTAGCTTCTTTTGGAAAATAAAAATTCCATTTCACCAGTACCATAGGGATCTCTCGATTTCGTAACTGCCTCAACTGTCGGTCCAAAATCTCGACAGGCTCCTCCTCGTAAGATAACTCCTCTGAAGATAATTTAGGAGGTCTTTATAGGAGCCACTGTATTGGCCCTATATCATTTCTGTAGCTTTTCTTTTAGCCCTCCATGCTTTCCTGTAATGAATTTTGATTCTAAATTTATCATTGATGTCATCTCTAATATCCATAGGTCTGCATGATGACTTTTTACATTTTTGTATTTCTCATTGATTAGACTTGCAATGAATTTGTAAGAAGCTTGTCTATATTAAGTAAATCTTTCTTCTAGTGGACATGAATGAATATCATTGAAGAATCTTACTTTGAATATTCTAATCTTCTGAATACTTGATGCTTTGAGTTGCTATTCACAACAATCATTTATACAATCATTTATTGGATGATCTTTTGATTTTGAATTGAAAATTCTTCATGCATGCATAATAAGTCACATTGCTCTTTAATATTTCCTTATCTTTGAATTCTTTGCCAACTATTATTTCTACTAGTTCTAATGTATGTATTGACAATGTTTAGTCTAATGAATTATCTTGTTCAACATCAGATTTTGAATCATCTTGTATTTCCATAATATGATTTGATATTTGTGTAGCAAATCTAACTATTTCTTCAATGTTTGAAATAGAAAAGTTGTCAGTTAGCATAGTTGAATTCTCTTGTGTTGCTTTTTCAATCACTTGTATTGGTTCAACATCTTCAGTTTCAATAAGTTTGTTGAAAAGTATCATATCTCACTCAAGATTTTCTTCACATTGCATATGTTTATGAAATTCAGTTCTAATAAGAGGGTATTTCATAATGTCTGTATGATTCTTTTTTAATTCAACGAAAAATAAAACTTTCAAATCATTAGTTATTTCAAGAAATGGATATCCTTCTTCTATTTGATATTCATTGACATCAATGATTTGTCCTTTCTTGTGTGATGACAAATTATTTCTATCAATTTTTTATAGTTACAAAGAATTTCCAGAATCATTCCTTGAACTTGAAAATTGATGTATTTGTCAGATTTGTACCAATGCCCACTGTGATGAAGAAATACTAGGAGTTGATCCATTTTTGTTTGCATCTGCAATGAATGTTGAATCATTCTATGTAAATAGTTTGTTGATGCATTGTTTGTTAACTAAGAGATGACTAAAAGTTGACTAGGAATCTTATTAAGCAGATGACTTAATATTGACTCAATTTTTGGTTTGATAAGGAAAATACTAATGATATTACAATTTTTTTCCATGATAATTGTTCAATTAAAGATTATACATATGTGTTGAGAAAATCATTGCATATCAAAAAATAAGTAAAGATCATTACTAAAGTTGTCATAATGTTGACATTATTATTTATTATAAAAAAAATTCAAAAATTAGGTAAATAATATGATATATAATTTCTTGATAAGGAAAAGTGATTTTTGATCTGTTAATGAGTACTAACCTCTCAGAAGATTCTTTATCTTGAATTGTAGATGATTTTTCTACTCTTGGAGTTGTTTCACGTAACTAGATTGTTCTTGATTTCTTTGTAATTTTGCAGTCGATCAATCTGTTTGGATGTGTGTTATTATCGATCAATATTTTTTGGATGATATTTTGCAGCTTTATTTTTTGTTAATGGATGTGTTTCGGTGATTTTCTGTGGTTTGAGAATTCACGCGTGTGTTGGAGAGGTTTTTAGTTTTGAATTTGGAATGACTTTGAATTGAAAATATTTTGTGGAGAATCTTACCATATTTTGTCTATATATAATGTAGCAATATAACGAATAGAATCATTAAAGATGATATTGTTGAGATTTGTATTCTAAGATGGTATATATGAGAAGATGATATTTAAAAAGTGATATATGTGTAATTTGACCGATTTCATTAGATAATAATTATCGAGATTTATTTTCATGATAATTAACTAGGATAATGGTTACAGAGGATTATGTATAGGATAAGTGAAAGATAATCACAAATAAATCTATTCCTCACCTTTATCTTTATTCAATATTCATTCTTTATTAGAACTCTGGTTGATACCAAATTGGACCTCGCCAACCTTTATCATTGTTGTCGGACCTGTGTCGTGTTATTTTACTGAACACCAAGATGGACTACTTAGACATCAAACGATTAGTCGTTTCCAACTTATGACAAATATGATTTTCAAATATATACGTAGGATTTCTTTATTTCAAAAAAAAAAGTTATCCTAAACAATATTAGCAAAAAAAGGTTTAAGAAATTAATACTATTTTAAAAAATAATTCTTAGGATAAGAAAAAATATGTTCTTTATTCTTAAATAAATAAATTTTTTATTTTTTAATTTTATTTGACATATGTAATTACCACTAAATATTCTTTGAATTTGAACAACAAAGTCAACTAACAATAAGATAAGTAGTTCAAAGATACGTTATTTTGAACTGACTCAAGAATAAAGTCTAAATATTAAAAATATATGATAAGAAGAAAAAAATACTTATACTTTAAAAACACTATAAATTATATATTTATTTATTGACATAAAAAATATATATATTTATTTATTGATATAAAAAAAATAAATCTTTTGAAAAAAAATTATCTGTCTAAATTGATTTTATAAAAATCATCTCATAATTGTTTTTCACAATATGAACTAAGTGAATAATTGAGCATGAAGTTGAAAATGCTTAATGTGAAGATGGCAAATCAATTGTCGTATATGAAGAGACAAGTTGTCCAATAATTGAACTTCCCTAATCTTTAGGCTATGTTACCCATCAATCACAAATGTCGTGTTTTAATAAAGCTTAACCTGTATCTCTTTAATAGAAAAATATACTTCATATTAAACATGATTAATAGAAAAATATACCTCAATGAAACGTATGATTAATTTAATTACAAAAATAGTTATTTAACTTGTAATAAACTTCATCTTGACGGCCTCATTATTCATTTGGTCTATCCAATTATGACGTCTGCTTATAAATACATTAAGCATTTCAAAACAAAAGATCGAGGTTGAATACACTGAACAAAAACCAACCGTAGATTAGAGGCGGCTAAGATCACAGCCGTCCATTCTCCGCCTAAACGCGCTTCTCATTTTTTACTTGTCCTTCCCGCTTTTTCCTATCCGTTTCCTCGCATCTACAATGAAGACTCCTCCCAGTCTTACCCACCCGCTCAAAACGCACACACTATTCCTCGAAACGACACGTACTCCTTCCAACATAAAATGCAAACACAACTCAAACAATTCCAAGTCAACCCCTCCGCTCTCTCTTCTCAACCATACCCAACTCTTCCTCACTTGCTCCAAAGCAAAATTTATGGCAGACTCTAACGGTCACTATGCTGACTTTCCCGCCGTCCCAACTCACGGCGGACTTTACGTTCAGTATAATATCTTCGGAAACTTGTTTGAGATCACAAACAAGTATCGGCCTCCGATCATGCCTATTGGCCGTGGAGCATACGGCATCGTATGGTATATATACGGATTTAGCTATATCTATTTTATATGCTTACCATGATCATTTAATCAATGTGGTTTATTAATTATATACGTGTTTTGGTGTCGTTTGATTTTGGTTATGAAGTTCGGTGTTGAATACGGAGACTAATGAGATGGTTGCAATAAAGAAGATCGCTAACGCTTTTGACAATCACATGGATGCGAAGAGGACTCTTCGTGAAATCAAGCTTCTTCGTCATCTGGACCATGAGAACGTGAGTTGTGTTTTTGAGTAATCAATCGTTTGATCTCTCTTTGACAAATTATACAACTTATAATAGCATTATCTTAGCCGTAAGTAATGTTTGGAGCTGAGTTTTAGTGTGAAATTCATGGCAGATTATAGCAATCAGAGATGTTATTCCACCTCCTTTAAGGAGAGAATTTACAGATGTGTATATTTCAACTGAGCTTATGGATACTGATCTTCACCAAATCATACGATCTAACCAAGGTCTTTCAGAGGAGCATTGTCAGGTACTAATTAACACTTCCGGCTGATTATTAGTTATGATGGTTATGTTTTAATCTTAGAAAGAAGAACACAATTGCTCTTTTTGCTGATTTTTTTTCTTGAATTTTACGCAGTACTTCTTATATCAAATACTTCGAGGATTGAAGTACATACACTCTGCAAATGTAATTCATAGAGATTTAAAACCCAACAATCTGCTTCTGAATGCGAATTGCGACCTAAAAATTTGTGATTTCGGCCTGGCTAGGCCTACTTCGGAGAATGAGTTCATGACAGAGTATGTTGTGACCAGATGGTACCGTGCTCCTGAATTATTGCTCAATTCTACAGATTACACTGCTGCTATAGATGTGTGGTCTGTGGGTTGTATATTTATGGAGCTCATGAACAGAAAACCTCTGTTTCCTGGCAAAGACCATGTTCATCAAATGCGCTTATTAACAGAGGTGAGATTTGAAATATCTATTTGTTAATAAGAATACACAAATGCTATTTTTTTATTTTTTTCTAAAAGTTTGTACAATGTGTAACGATGTTTTGTTCAGCTTCTAGGGACACCAAATGAATCTGATCTTGGATTTGTCCGAAATGAGGATGCGAGAAGGTATATTAAGCAACTCAATCCACACCCTCGTCAGCAGTTAGCTCAAGTTTTCCCACATGTTCATCCATTAGCCATTGATCTCGTTGATAAAATGCTTACATTCGATCCCTCCAAAAGAATCACCGGTGAGTTTTATGGCCACCTTTTACTGATTTGCTACAACCTTGATATTGTTGACATTATCTAAATTACAAATTGTGTTTGCAGTTGAAGAAGCATTAGCCCATCCTTACCTTGAAAGACTACACGACGTAGCGGACGAACCAATTTGCCCAATGCCATTCTCATTTGAGTTTGAGCAACAAGCTCTGGGAGAAGAAGAGATGAAGGAGATGATTTACAGAGAGGCCTTGGCGCTAAATCCTGAGTATGCATAGATTCGATGAGCAATATTTTTAAACCTGCCAGTTTGAGTGTTGTATTCTTTTGTTGGAATCTATTTCTGTAAATTATATATTTGCACTCCAAATATGAAGCACGTTTCACTGAACAAGTAAAACTCTGTTGTTTTTCTAGACTAGATAAGCTTATAGCTTTACATTTATAAACTGGACGTATCTTATTTTATTTTTTGGCAGATTTATTTTGAGCCATGATGTATTAGTATTGTTGTAAAATGTATTGAAATGCTAAATTTGAACCAGAAACAATTCTTTAACGCTTGTGAATGATTAGTTGCAGTGCAATTCTGACAACAAACGAGTGAAGCGAGGAAATAAATGACGTAACTAAAGTTGCGATTTCAATACAAGTCGTTGCCTTAAATGTGGACTCTGACATGGTTGATTCACTAAATTGTTAAAATTAATATAGTCAACGCCGGTAAGCCGTCCTTATTTACTATAAAAGAAAGACTTTAATTTCAAGTACTTACTGGCACAGCTAGATGGACCCGTGTTGGAAATAATTCCATATCACTACCTTACCTTCTCAACCAAATCATTCAAATTTTCTTCGAAAGGAAATGAAAAAATGGTTACAAATGACCTCACGAGAATCAAACCAACCCCATAGGTAACAGGATTCAGTGAGAGTTCGACTCGATGAGGCTCTAGCTTATTACATGGAAAAACTGTTTTTCATATACTGGTGTTTGGAACATTTTCTCAAACGCTAAAACATTCTATATAATAATGGTCGATAACAATGTGTTTGGATGGAGTTGAATGAGAGGTAATAAAGGAGAATGAAAACAAATTGATGTTTGTAGGTAATCAGTTTCCTGTAAAATTGAAGAAAGAAATTATTGATTGTTACGAAAAAATGCTCATATTTTGGGTAGAGTCCTGAAGACATGCCCGAATTTGACCCAAATGTGATCTTACATCATCTAAATGTCAACCCAAACATGTTACTTGTTAAACAGAAGAAAAGGAGTATGTCGTTAGAAAGAGCAGTTGCATTAGAAATAGAGGTGGAGAAGATGCTCAAAGCAGGGTTCATTCGCGAAGTCTACTAGCCTGATTGATTATCCAACGTAGTAATGGTAAAGAAGACCAACGGAAAATGGAGAGTATGTGTGGACTTCACCAATCTGAACAAGGCATGTCCGAAGGATTCTTATCCTTTGCCACGAATAGATAAGTTGGTAGATGAGACATATGGTTGTTAACTTCTTGGCTTCATGGATGCGTTTTTGGGATATCATTAAATAATAATGTACAAAGGAGATGAAAAGAAAAGTGTCTTTATCATAGATAAAGGGACGCATTGTTATAAAGTGATGTTCTTTGGGCTGAAAAATGCAGGAGATACCTACCAGCAAATGATCAACAAAGTCTTTAAAGACTTACTAAGGAACACTATGGAAGCTTATTTTGATGATATGATCGTAAAGAGTAGAAAAGGCAATTCTCGTACTGAAAGATTATCGAACATTTTTTAAGTGATGCGCAAGTATAATATGAGACTCAATACAAGAAAATGTTCCTTTGAAGTGGAGTCGGGAAAGTTCTTGGGTTAAATGATAACTCAAAGAGGAATTGAAGCAAATATAACAAAATTATTAGCAATCTTGAACATGAAGCCTCCATCTAAGCCAAAGGAGGTTCAAAGCTTGAAAGGACGATTGACAGCTTTAAATAGGTTCTTGTCAAAATTGGTTGATAAAAGCTTTCCATTCTTCAAAGCTTTAAAAAGAGGGAAGAAGTTTGAATGGACAGAAGAATGTCAAAGAGTTTTTGAAGAATTGAATAAGTACTTACAATAATTTCCTCTTCTCACAAGGTTTAAGGTGGAAGTAGAACTATACATGCATCTTGGCATAAGTATAGTGGCGCTTAGTGCAGTGTTATTGTGGAAGGAGGGAACAAAAGACCAGCCTACTTTCTATGTGAGTAAAGTATTGAAGAAAGGAAAGATTCGGTATTCTCATGCAGAGAAAATAGCACTAGCATTGGAGATGATGAAAAGGAAGTTAAGGCCCTATTTCCAAGCTCATACAGTGAAGGCATTAACTGACCAACCCCTTCGTCAGATTTTGCAAAAGTCATAATTTTCTAGAATGCTAACTAATTAGGCGGTGGAACTCGAGCAAGTTACGATATATTGTGAACCTCGATTAGCCATCAAAGGTCAATCCTTGGTTGAATTTATTGTTGAATGCACATATAATCGAGATGAAGGGGGATATGATGAACATCAGAATACATGGGAGTTATTTGTTGATGGAGCATCGTCAAGTCTTGGAGGTGGAGCAGGTGTAGTGTTAATTTCTCCTTAGGAGTATATGCTAGAGTACTTTTTGTGTTTCTCATTCCCAAGCTCAAACAACATTGCAGAATAAGAAGCATTAATAGCCAAAATGAAATTAGCAAAATAGTTACAAGCAAAAAGACTGATAGCTTATAGTGACTCACGGTTGGTTGTGTAGCAATTCCATGGAGAACTTCAAGCAAGAGAACCTGTTATGGGAAGATACTTGGAGAAAGTTCATGCTTTGGAAAAGAAGTTTAACAACTTCAAACTCCTTCAAATAAATAAGATAGAAAATAATCACGCAGATGTTTTCTCTAAACTGGCATCATGCAGGGAGAAAGAAGCACAATCTAAGATTGTAAAAATTGAGGCGTTGAAAAACCAACGATTGAAGAATAGGAGGAAAATCAAGTGTTGCCAATTGAAGAAATGCTGACAAAAAAAATAAATGATTGGAGAACTCCTCTTATAAAATATTTGAGTGAAAGAGCCCTACCTATTGACTCAGTAGAAGCAAATAAAATCAAACTACACGTGGGAAGATTTTCTTTGATCAATAACACACTCTACAAAAGAGCTTTTTTCAAAGCCTCTGTTAAAGTGTTTAAGTATGGAGGAGGCAAAGCTTGCTCTTGACAAAACTCACGAGGGAATTTGTGGACAACATATATGAGCGAGAGCCTTAACATCTAAGATTATGAGAGTGAGATTTTTTTGGCCTACAATGAAAGAAGATTTGACACAAAAGTTCAAGACATGTGATAAGTGTCAAAGGCATGCTCCAATGTTCAATGCACCCACTATAGCATTGTAGAGTGTTTTTGAACCTATCCTATTTGCTAAGTGGGGATTAAATATTTTGGGACCCTTTCCACGAGCAACTGAAAGAACAAAGTTTCTGTTGGTAGCAACAGATTATTTTACAAAGTGAATTGAAGTGGAACCTTTGGCAGCAATTACTTCTCAAAATGTAGAAAACATGATCTAGAAGAATATCGTATGTCAATTTAGGTTGCCACGAGTATTAGTAGTAGATCATGGAAAATAATTTGGTAGTGACTTGTTCTGAAGTTTCTGTGAAGGATTACACATCAGGTTAAGCCTGTCATCAGTTGTCTATGCTCAGTCAAATGGTCAGGCAAAAAGCTCCAACAAGATGATTTGGAACAGTTTAAAAAGTAGAATTGATAGAGCAAAGGGGCATGGATAAAACAATTACCTAACATACTTTAGGCATCAAGATAACCCATAGAGTATCTACTGGAGAAAAACCTTTTAACTTGACGTATAAAAGTGAAACATTGATCCCTATGAAGATAAGTGATAGGGACAATCTTACACGTTTATTCTATTTATATTATAGCGTATTTTCCTTATTTTTCGATAGATAAATGCATGAATGTTAGAGTTTTCTTATGTTTACGTTTTTATCTTAGGTGCATTCGAAAGATGGTGAATTCGCTAATATTTCGGATGGAAATGAAGCACATCGAGTGAAGCATTCTTTGAGGCATAATTGTATGGATCACAAGGCTAATTAGAGGATTATTTCGTTGGCCGAAATATATGCTGGGATAAGTATGAAGTTTGATGCAAAAGATGATGATTTTAAGTCCGGGAAAAATTGAATTATGGAAGAAATGACATAAGATCAAAAGGCATGGTTTTTGGTTCTAACATTTTTAGCTTGGACAGAATTAAAGCCTCGATCGAGTTTGGTCCTAATGATTCATTGGCATGGACAGAAACCATGCCTCGATCGAGACTCGTCCGAGACTCTTCAGAAGTGATCCAAATTTATGATAAAATAATGTTGAAGTGGGAGACAAGATGTAGAGGCACAAGGAATATTCTGACATATCCTTCACTTTCCAGCCAATGCAAACATTTTTTGGTGACCTTTAAAAGAGAGAAAGAGAGTGGAATTGGCTGTCCTTTTTGGGGGGAGAAAAAGGCATCAATCGTGGGAGGAAGAAGAAGAGGAAGAGGGAGTTGGCTGGAGGTTTTCTTTGAAGATCCATGGCCATTCTTTCTTCATTTGGTTTGTATTTTTTAGCCATGAGTAGCTAAACTTTCTTGTTGGGATTTTTCCTAAGATGTAGATAGTTTTATGTTGGTTTTCTTGAATGATGTTTGAAGCATTGAATTAAATGTCATATGTTTTATGAATGTTGATTATTTGATTGAACTTATG
>CANYCX010347628.1:0-13565 GCA_948193385.1 Breynia disticha f. nivosa | reverse complement strand
CCTATAGACTTGCTTTACCTGCCGAGTTAGCACAGATTCACGATGTTTTTCATGTAAGTGTGCTACGGAGGTATAGATCAGACCCTACCCATGTTATACCAGAATCGGAAGTACAGATATCAGAAAACTTAACCTATACGGAATAACCAGTACAGATTGTGGATCATAGGACCAAACAACTAAGAACCAAATAGATTATGATGGTTAAAGTTCTCTGAAAACATCACAATCTGAAAGAAGCAACATGGTAAACCGAGGATAGAATGCGAAAAGACTATCCACATCTTTTCATAGGTAAATGTTATTATAATGTGTATATGCATACATATAGATAGAAACCTCCCTATAATAAAGAACAGAAAAAGAAACGAGGACTGAATTTCGAGGACAAAATTCTTTAAGGAGATGAGATTTGTAACATCCTCGTTTTAAAATTGTAAGATTAATAAGATAATTAAATTGATTAATAAATGTAATAATTGAAGATTGAAGGTTGGTTGATACGAAATATTTATTAAGGAGAAAAGTTTAAAAAAAAAGAAGAAATTAAAAAAATTAATAAAATAATAAAATATTTAAAAGTTATATATATATGCGGTGGAACCACGGGAATCTCCCAGAAATGTTTAAAACTTAGAAAAAAAGAGAGAGAAGCTCGTGGAAGAAGAAACAGAGGGAGGAGAGAGAAACTAGAGAGAGAAAGAGTAAAACCGGGATAGGAAATGAGTTCGATATATAGAATCGATCGTAATTTCGAGCCGGAAAATTATCGGTATAAGCAAAACAGGTAAATTTCGAAGTTTATCGTAAATTTTTACGAGTTTAAATATTGAAGTTTTCGTATAATCGAGTCTAAATTAGAAATTAAGCTAGGAAAATGATTTGAGATATTAAATCAATCGTAGTTTTGAGTCAGGAATTTAATGAGATTATTCGTTAATTTTTCCGAATTTTATTATAATTATTTTGAATTTATTGGTAATAGAATTAATTAATAATTAGAGAATTGAGTTTGAAATTAAGTTAGAATAGGATGTTTTATGAGATGCATTAACTTGTGTCACATGTGGAAAATGCATGAGCACTTTGCATGTGCATGATGAGGAAAATGAAAAGGGAGATTGGCCCAAAAGAGCAAGAACTCTAATATATAAAAAAAGGGGATTGACCGAAAAGGAGAGAGAGCTCTAATATATGAAAAAGGGGGATTGACCAAAAAAGAGCGAGAGCTCTATTATAAAGAAAAAAAGGGGGATTTGCCTAAAAGAGAAGAGAGAGAGAAATCTCTCGAGTGAAATGGCCGTAAAGAAAGGAAGTCCCCAGAGCATGCATTCGTGTGTTGCATTAGCATTCTATGATGCATTTCACATTATTGAATATTCTGCATATGATATTGTGGTGAATGAATGTGATTTGACGATGGAATGATTGTGTGTGATGGTATGGTTGCGTAGTGTTGTGTAAAAATGATTTTGAAGTTAGGAAAGTTAATATGACGAGTAAAGATGCCAAAAAATTGTTTTTGAATGATGTATGCTGCTGGAATTGTGTTGTATGTTGAGTTGTGTGAGTACAATTGATATTCCTTATGTGATATGCTGAATTGCAGAAGTTCTAGAGGGTCGCACGGTGGGCCTACCAACAGGCACGACCTCGTGCCAGACATTGGAATACTGGGTTGTGTGCACGCCATCGTGCTGAGAGGCATGTGGCTCGAGCTGGACCATTGTGCAAGTTCCAAAGTGTTGGCACGACCCTCGTGCTAGTCAACATGGGCTCGTGCTAGACCATTGTTTATTGTTGTGAAGAGCACGGTGGTCGTGCTCGTCGGCACGCCCGTGTCTCTTGGGAAATTTCTGACTGATTAAAGAATGATCTGAATTAAAAGGAAATAAGTCTAAATTCCTTCCATAATATACCTAGACACTAAAATGAATGAGTACTTATACACTACATAACTTGGTAAGTATTGTAGGTGTACCTACTGGGTATTTAGTTACTCACGATGCGTATGTGTTGTGATGAATGTGTAGAGCGATATTAGCTAGTGGATGGGACTTCTCTTTTTGGTGGTGCTAGGAAGTGCGATACTCTCTGAAGGTCGAGGGTCCTAGCTTTTTGGTATTATGACATTCTTTTGTAAATCTATACATGCATAGTATAGATAGGGTTTATACACTTTATTTGTAAATTGTTTTCTATGGCTTCCGCATTACATTGCATATTTTGTATACGACCAACACTGGTCATTGTTTTAAATAATTCACTTCCATTTTCCCATTTCTCTCTCTTGATTATTATTTGTTTTAAAAAGGAAAAAATGTGTGCTAAATTTCCTATTTATTCAAAAATTGGTTTTGTGATTTGGGGTTCACAAAGGACATATACCAAGCGAACGCTATTCTAGTAAGAGAGTTTTGAAACAGCCTAAGTAACATATTTTGGTAATTGGGGTAACAAGAAAATCCTACACATTGAGTAGTGAATCTAGAAACGTGCTCCATGGTGGATTGGTCTCCTTTACTTGAAAACAAAGCAAAATCAGGAATTTTCACTCTCTTTGGAGAATGTTCTCTGTCAATATGTTTGGGGTATGAATTCCTGAATTTTAGCCTTGACATAGGACGGAAACCCAGACCCATTAAATCCTAAACCATCTCTTACACGACATCCACTTGATCTGTATTTTCACCGTACAGAGTTTGTGTGAGCAGTGGCGAGTTCTGTCCTAGGGGTACCCTACTAACCCTGAACTCAAATCCACTGCCCCTAAACGTAGCATTCCTAACAATAGATGGAGCACCTTCTTCATATAGAGCAGAAGTAGTTGTACTATTGTAGACCTCTAACAGTTAATGCTTTTGTATCTTATGTAAGTGTATACAATGACATGTAAATGAATATAGCCTTATCCTACCCACACCCGTACCCGTACCCATTGGATATTATTCATACTCGCACTCATTACCTATATCCATATGCATATCTCAACCTAATATCTACGTAATATCTCTGTCTACTTTTGGTTACTTTTATAGTTTACACATTGTGCCTATTCACATCACTCTCACTCATTATCTTTATATACTCTTCCTTTGACTCTTTCTCTCCATATTCTCCTCCTTCACAGTCTCAGGTCACTTTTTTGTTCTTTTTTGTTCTATTTTTATTAAATCGCAATATTTGTGTTATTAGTAAGATGAAATATTTATGGAATAAAAGTTTATGGTGTAATTTATATTTATTAAGTTATATTTTAAATTAGTATTGTGTTATTTTTTTAGTTAAGTAATTGAATTTACACAACGGCTAAATGGATATTCAATGAGTAAATGGATACCTAACGGGTAGGCTATGAGTAATAATCTTGTCTACTCGCACGGATATGAGTAGAGTATGAATATAGAAACTAAATTACGAGTATGAGTATTGATAATGGTATATTCCACCCATTGCCATCTCTAGTCACATGCTCTATCATGTATGGATCAAACACAATAGATAACATCAAATCACCCATCACATCATTAACATTTCCATATGTTTTCTTTGTTAGTAGACATTTCAAACTTCATCTAGATAAATGGAATCATATAGGATTCCATCTGAACGCATAATACAAAACTATGGCTTTTTGCAATTATGAACGCATAATATATGTCTCCAAAACCAAACTAAAACATATTTGACTTGGTTATAGTTATCTTTAAAAGTGGGATAAATTACATTTTATTAGAAAAATTAAATATTAATTAAACAAAATAATAGTAATCGAAGCATCTCTCTTCTGTTTTATCTAAAACTCCTCAACCAAAATCCTTTAAACAAAAGCTGAAATCTCAGATTTTGAAAGAACCCCCAATTTCAAATTAAAGTTTAACGTACAATACCTTATCTTAAAAAATACAAAGAAAAAATTTGCCAAAAAATAAAAGAAAAAAAATACAATTAACATGTTTTCTTCTAATTGTGTTGGGATTACTTGATAGGATAAGATTTGAAAGTTCTAAGATTGAAATAAAGGAAAAAAAAAGTTGAGGATCGTTAATGGATTTATACGTGAGTTCAAGGGCTCAAAAGGGGTTTAGCCAGTAAGTTGCTTGAGAATGGTTAACAATTTTTAATTCGATAACACAATTAATGAGTATACGATTACACATAATAGAAATGACAAGAGTTCAATTTTTGTAATGTTTATGTCATAAATATTTACTAGAGATGGCAATGGAGACAGGATCTCCGGGGACTCCTTCTCCCGTTCCCGTCCCTATCCCAAAATCCCAAACCCAAATTCATTTCCGTCCTCGTCATGATGGTATTTTGGATAACATTTCTGTCCCTGTTGGGTATCGGGGTTCTCCACGAGGATCCTCATACCTGCTTTAATATTAAAGTTAATTTTTTATAAAAATATAAAGAAAAAAATATAATAATTTAAATTTTAATATTGATAATAAATATTTTTTAAAAAATAATAATTATATATATAATAGTAACATATAAGTAATATAAATATATTACTAATATATATTGATGGGTATAGGTATGGTAATACCTAATGGAGATGGGATTTCTACGGAGATGCTGAGGATATCATCCTCACTTTCGTCCTCAATTTTTTTAATCGTGAAATCTCGTCCCCATACTCAGTCAAACAGGAGATTCTTCGGTGAAAATGGGGACGAAGAACGGGTACCCATGTTAGTAATGTCTTACATTGAATAAGTAGAAGAGTGTTTAGTGGTTTGTAATGATGTGTATTTTATACAAGCCAATTGATTTTATATTTGAGGTTTCACAATTTGTATCGTTCATAGATCCATATACACGTGCATAAACCCATAAACTTTAACACTCCACTAATTTCGGGTTGAATTGTTATCCCTATTTTTTACCTAGTTAGTTAGAATCCGTTGACACGTAAGACATCATCCATGATGTTATAATTAGAATTTTTTTTCAAAGAAATAAATGATTTAAAGAAAAGACAGCATTGGTGATGTCATGGAGCACATCACATTAATAAAACGATAACAGATTAATTCCCTCTAAACTCCAAAGCACCGCATGAGATTTTGTTGCCACCAACCACACAACCCCACCACCATCTCCTGGTCAACTAGAATCACCACTTCCAAAAATGGCCCAAGAAGTTAAGCTTTATGGAACATGGGCTAGTCCATTCAGCCGCAGAGTAGAACTTGCTCTCAAAATAAAATGTGTATAATATGAGTACATTGAAGAAGACCTAGAAACAAGAGCCCTCAACTCCTCAAATACAACCCAGTTCATAGAAAGATTCCAGTGCTTGTTCATAATGGTAAACCAGTTGCAGAATCACTTGTTATCCTTGAATACATTGATGATACTTGGCCAAGCCCTCCTCTCTTGCCTACAGACCCTTACGAACGAGCAACAATTCGCTTCTTGGTCAAGTTCAGTGGATGAAAAGGTGATTTTGTTGGGAATGTCCCACATATGAAAAGTAGAATAATATAAAGTGGTTTATAATGATATGGACTGTAACCTTATACAAGTCAATTGGTTTTGTATTAAAGGGTTCACAACTTGTATCGTTTATAAGTCAACTCACGTGTGTACGAGCATATTGACTTTGACAAGGTATCAGAGCCATCTACCCTAAGCGACAATGGATCCTAGGCCCACTATGGATAACCCATAATTTGTTGACAAGTAATAATCGGTATGATAATGATAGAAAAAAGTGTATGATCAGATTACATTTGCAGGGAAGTGTTGAGAATGTATCACACATCTAACAAGTAGAATAATATAAAGTGGTTTATAATAATATGGATTGTGACCTTATACAAGCTAATTGGTTTGAAGTAATTACCCAGGATGTTACATTTTAACTTTACTTTTTAAGATATGACACCCTAGTTTTGTTAATTATGATTATGACAATAGTTTACATTCATTCTATATTTATGTCATTTTAATGTTTGTATATTACGAAAATAGCCAAACCATATCTCATCCTTATTTGATGCTTAAATTTTGTGAACCTTTGTGAACCTTAAAATATGTGTTAAGTGGATTATATGTTTTGTTAACTTAAGCTTATGAACCTTTATGAACCTTAGAACGAGTATTTTAAATAGAGTTTTCTTAACTTGAGGATGTGAACATTTGTGAACCTTAGAATGATTTCACTTGATTTCATACCTGGGTTGAAGCACACTATTTGATTTCTTCAAACATGATGCTTCATCGATTTTCTTTGATTTTCGAAAAAAATAACGTTTGGATTGCTTTTTAATTTTTGCAATTGATAATTGTGTTGATTTTGGTGTTTTTTTATTTTTATTGTGAGTTTCTGAAAGTGAAAACATGTTTGATAGGATAAATTTTTGTAGATTTTGAGATTTTGTATCGAGAGAGATTTTAGGGGTGGGAATCACGCATGATACACCCTCCTGATTGTCAGTTAGTTATAGTTGGCTGTTTTTTAAATAAAGAAGGTTTGGATTTCTATTTTTTCAATTAATAAAGGTAGTAGTCATTTTCTCAATATACAAACCTTATGTATAAGGTTTGTTAAATTTTTCCAATTGGTTTTGTATTAGAGAGTTCACAACCTGTATCGTTTATAAGCCTACTCACGTGTGTACGGGCCCGTAGACAGATTTGACCAGTTCTTTTTTCTTTTCTCCCTCCATTTTTGCTACTAGTTTGACTTTCGTGCGTGAATTTTCTTATGTCTGCAAAGGCTAAAGACCTAGAGGAATTAGAGCAGGCACTTGAAGAAGTTCGTCAGCAACTAAAACTGGTAGAAAATGAACTAATAGGAAAGGACTATTTTTGATACAGCACGTTACCAGAATACAAACGTATTTAAGACACACAATCAACGTTTGATTGAAAAATTGATTTTAGCAAATTTTGAGTATATATGGTCTGCTTTATTCAATTTTAATAAGGCTTTTTTTATAGAGTTGTAACATCTGTTCTAATAAGACTAAACACTAAGAGATAACAAGAAATAAGAATTCTTGGAGACCATCTGCTATAGTTCATCACTGTGTATTTGGCTGGTCCATTTTGTGTCTTGTTGAATTGGTTGCCCTCATCAATTTTGGTTAGGAGTGCTCGTGGGACGGGGATTACAAATCTCTAGTCCCGTCCCATAATTCGGGAAATTTTTTGTAAAGATTCAGACTTGTTCCATTGATTGAAAATCTCCGTTCCGTCTCGTCCTAAAATTTAGAGACAGATCGGGACGGATATCAGAAATTTTGGAATGGAGAAAAAGGTTCTAGAACGGGACGAGGATCGGAGAATTTTTAAAATATTACTTTTTTTTACAAGAAATAGGTGTAAGAAATCATCTTTAAATAAAAAATAATATCGGTATGCAAAACAAGTTTAAAGAATATCAATTTTTTTATCTTGTCTAAGAATGAATAAATGATTTAGTTCAAATAGGCTATACATGTATAACATTCGAAGTCATAATACGGGTTATATATTTTAGCAACAATCACAGTCATCTTATCAATTATGATATTGAAACTCATAGCTTGAATATTTATCAAGTTAATCAAGAAAGTCAATACAAAACTACAATATATTTCCTATAAGCAATTCTTTACCTTTAGATATTTTCTAATAAGTTATATTTAAACATGTTTAAAAAGCTTGTATTGAGTATTGAGCTTTATTATTTGATATTGAGTATTATTGCTTTTTTTAATTTATAATTTAAATAATTATATTTATTTTTTCGATTCTAGTTTCGGTTCTTTGGGACGGGACGGTTCTCAGGATGGATATTACTTAATATCCAGAACCGTCCTATAAGAAAAATTACAGGACGAAACGTGACTGAAAAAGTCAAAGTTAACGAATCTTTTTCGGTTTCAGTTCTAACAGGACAAATCCTCGAGTCGGGTCGAAAATCTCCAAATCCCGTTAGCAGCGCTAATTTTGTTTGACCATTTTTATTTCTAACAAAAGTGAGATTCTTGGAGAGAATTGGATAATGGCAGGCTGCATGGACATGGCTTGTTGCCCAAGTTTACATTTGCATGTGAGACAAGAAAATGGTGGGACTCACCATATAAGACTTTATATGTCCAGAAATGATCCAAAATCATTTATTGATCTCAATATAATCCAACAAAATTATCCAACTCATTTTTGTTTTTGTTGTTGTCTCTGGGTTAAGGTTTTATATCATTATGACGTCATATCACCCTGATTTTTTTCTTTTTTTTCCTTGGAAAATATCATCTTGATGACAAGATCAGAGTAATAACACGATTAATAAATATATAATTAAACAAATAAAAATTACATGAATTCAAATTTTATAATATTTATATTGTAAATAATGATTTTAGTAAAAAAAGTCATTAACACAATTACGATATGTCAATCTAAATTATCTCTCCTAGCTAAATTGAGTCTTTATCCTTTTGTTGGAGAAATAGATCGGTTTTTGCTTCTCTTCAAGTTAATTGTTTTTTTCTTAAAAAAATTAGGAAAAAGATCGGACTAATCCACGAACCAAAAACGGGGAGTCTCAAAGAGACCTAACGAATATTAGAGCTTGTATGACTCTTTTAACGTTGCTACAAAACCAAAGATTGAACCTTACATTCTGAGTATACTAGTTAATTAATTTACCGCTAAACTTACGAATAATGGATAAATTATCCGGTAAAAAGTAAAAATAAAACCATTCGTGTATGAAAGAAGACAGCATCATCAATTTCAATCAAACACTTGTGTTGTGCACATTCACATATTTTTGTCTGGTCAATGACTTGGAGATGAAGAGTAGTAAGCTCATCAATCTTGTTCAAAGTCAAAAGAATATCTTATGTTTTTCCTTCAATTATATATATTGTGTTTACATAATTTTTATATGCTCATTCCATTTTTCAATAATTACTGTTCTCTCTATACTATATTATATATCATTTAAAATTTTATACACAAATTAAGAATATTATATCTTAATTTAGTGAAGACGGAAGAGTAGAGGCGTTAATTTTGAATCGGAACCTCCGGTTTCAGAACCGAACTGGAACCGGCCATGTCCAGTTATGGTTCCATGGTTCACAGTTCCGAACCGACAGTTCGGTTAATTTTTGAAAGAAAATCGAACTCGAACGTCGAACTGGAAATGAAACTGGCCAAATCGAAATCGACAATTCGAAACCGGAACCGAACCGTCCCGAACCAACATACCCGGTTCCAGTTCCTGTTTCGGTTCAAGGGAACTCACTAAATTTTAGCTGGTGATTAGTGTCTTTATTCCATTATTTATTGGGCACAGAAAATCCATAATCTTACACGAAAACCTACTACACCAATTCTTATTAAGGTAATTTTATTGGCTGCAAAATGTCAAATCCGGTCCCCACCACATAAAACAGACACAAATCATCCCCACCAATCTGTGAAAGCCGTGATATGGCGGCTTCATTTCTCCATCTTATCTTATCATCCCTTCCTAGAACTTTCGCATATTCTATAATATTCTATACACTTTATTCCTTGATTATTGATCAACACCTAAAAAAAAAAGTTCCATGCTCATATATTTGAAAACTTCTGCTTAAGTTTCTTATCTTGCATCTGTTTTCTCTTATTTGGGAGGTGTCATCAATTTTTCCCCCTATTCATGGATGCCCTTCTTCATGAAGTTCACAATTCCGTGAATGGATTCATGTTTGATCATTTCACAAACAGAAACAATCATCATAGTAGTTTCATAATTGATTCTCAGCCATCTTTTCAATCTGTAAACCCAGAAAAACATGAGAACAACTCATCAGCAGCAACATCTTCTTCTTCTTCTTCTTCATCATCATCTTCTTCTTCTTCTTCAGGGCCAATTTCATCAGGAAACAGTCCCAACACGAAGACTGTACTTCTCAAGTACATAAATGACATACTTATGGAGGAAGATATAGAGGGTAAGACCTGTATGTTACAGGACTGTTTAGCCCTCCAATCTGCTGAGAAATCCTTATATGATGCTATTGGTCAGGAATATCCATTTGATAATTACATTTGTGACGGTAGCAGTGCTATTCCGAATATTCTTGATCAGCCTCAAAACGAATCGTCTCCAACAAGCACTCTTCTTATATCAGATTTCCATAAAGAGACATACCCTTCTGTGAACATCGCTTTCTCTGGTTCTTCAGTTTTGGCTCCAGGGACCAACTCTTCAAGGCCTCCAGGCAACCAGGAGATTGAGAAATTGAAAGATGTTTTGTTGGGGAAAAAGAATCATGAGAGAGACGAGGACAGTGATGATCTTGAAAAAGGGAGGAGCAACAAGCTTTCTGCATTGTCTCTTGCTGAATCTGACCAGTCAGAGAAAATGTTTGATAATGTTTTGCTTTGTCTTCATAAACGCAGAGAGTCATCCTTGTCATGTAATGTAGAGAAAGAATATCCACAGAATGAACAGAGGAAAGGGTCTAATGGAAGTCGAAGCAATAACAGCAGCAGCAGTAGTAGAACAAGTAGAAAGAAGAATAGAAAGAAAAGTGGAGTAGTTGATTTATGGACACTACTAACTCAATGTGCACAAGCAGTTTCAATCAATGATCAACGGACCGCGACGGAGTTGCTTAACCAGATCAGGCAACATTCCTCAGATTCTGGTGATGGAAACCAAAGATTGGCACATTATTTTGCCAATGCATTGGAGATTAGGTTGGCAGGGATTAGATTACCAAAATACTCACCAATGTTAAGTAACAAGACTTCAGCTGCTGATATCCTGAAAGCTTATCAGGTGTATATTAAAGCCTGTCCTTTCAAGAGAATGTCTAATTTCTTTGCTAACAGAACAATCCTGAAGCAATCTGAGAAGGCGAAGAGTCTTCACATTATTGATTTTGGGATTCTCTATGGATTCCAATGGCCCTGCTTAATTCAGCGTCTCTCAGAAAGGGCCGGTGGACCTCCTAAGCTGAAAATCACAGGCATTGAGCTTCCTCAGCCGGGATTCAGGCCTTCCGAAAGGGTTGAAGAGACCGGTCGCAGGTTAACAAGATATTGTGAGAGGTTCAATGTTCCATTCACCTTCAATGTCATTGCACAGAAATGGGAAACCATAAGATATCAGGATCTTAAGATTGATAAAGATGAAATGGTTGTTGTCAACAGTCTGTACCGATTCAAGAACCTTCCCGACGATACAGTTGTCGTGGAAAGCGCTAGAGATACAGTCCTGACATTGATCAGAACCATCAAACCTGACATATTCATTCATGGTGTGGTCAATGGTGCTTACAACGCACCTTTTTTCCTCACCAGGTTCAGAGAAGCACTATTCCATTTCTCATCGCTGTTTGACATGTTTGAGGTTAATGTGCCGCGCCAAGATGAACAAAGGAAGATGTTTGAGAAGGAAATCTATGCAAAAGAATGCATAAATGTGGTAGCACTTGAAGGTGCAGAGAGGCTTGAAAGGCCTGAAACATACAAGCAATGGCAGGCCAGGAACCTGAGAGCTGGTCTCAGGCAGATTCCACTTGATCAGGATATACTAAAGCAGGTTCGATCAACTGTAAAAGCTGAGTATCACAAAGACTTTGTTATTGATCACGATGGTCAGTGGATGCTTCAGGGTTGGAAAGGAAGAATTATCCATGCACTTTCAGTTTGGAAACCTGCATATTGATATAATTATATTTTGCAGCTCCTTAATACCAATAGATTTTGTATTAGCGGCCTGTGAGGTTATTAGAAATAGGGACGAAACAAAAGGGACGATGAGATCGGTCGTCTTTCTTTGCATTGTTTACTGTTTTAGTCATTTTTCATTTATTTTTTTATATTACGGCCCTTTTTACCGTATTTTTTCCTATGTAACTCGTCTATTTCCGTATTAGTATTTTCAAAGCATCGATCTTTTAGCTCAAGTAGCCACTGGGATTAAAAATTTTAAAAAATGAAAAAAGAGACATCACTAAATTCATTGTATCTGGAACTAAGAATAGCAGTGTAAAGATTGTTGGATCATTTTCAACACCATTATTAGATTTCATGATGGGACCATGTCCATGTTTCAGAATGACTTTTTGTTCAAGATTGCAGAAAGTTGTATCACCAGTCAATTCAATAATTGAGTGGTCGCCATTGTTGGAGAAGCATTTGTCATATTCCAATGGTCTCAGCTTTAGTGAGGGACACCACTGAGGTCTGTAATAATGCCAGAAACTATATAGTAAATGTTATAATGTTGCTTTATTGCAGCCAAAAGTTTCCAGGAATCTTCACTCCATGTTCATATATTTGCTCGAACAGTAATACTACCTTCTTCAATAAATTCTTTACACTATATATTCAAAATATCAAACGAAAGATTAGAATAAACTCGAATGCCTCAATTTGAGAAAAGTTCATAGAAATCAACTTTTACTTGCTCAGAGTTACAAGGATAAGTGGCAATACAATGAAATCGTCCACTTCAAATAAGAACTCTGCAGATATATGAACCGCAGTGATCTGTTTATGCTCACAATCAACTGGAAGTGGCAAACTGGAATCGGAACATCAGAACCGGTCCGGTTCTAGTTCCATGAACCATGAAACCGTGAACTGTGGTTCCGAACTGTAGGTTCGGTTAATTTTTAAAAGAAAATTGAATCCGAACCATCGAGCTGGAACCAGAACTACTAGAACCGAAATCGGAACTGAACTGACTAAATTCGGTTCTAATTCCCATTCCATAGTTTATGGAACCGTGGAGTGCCAATTCTGAACTAAAACTGATAGTTCAAAACTGATTTACACCTCTACCTATCGGTCTGAGAGCATTCCAGTCTAGACTTTCCGGTTTTGGTTGCCTAAGAAGCCTTTATTGCTGTGTGGTGATGAATGTTGACATTGTTGATCAACTTCCGGTGATTTATTCTGAAGTTCAGGTTCACAGGCTTCTTCAGTCTTTTTCTTTTAAGGTCTCCATTTATCTCTGCTTTTATTTTAGTATATATTCCATTTTGAGATGACTCACCATGTCTATGAATCAGAAAATAAAGATTTGAGAAAGCAAGTCATTAATGTGTACAAATGGTTAATTCGGTCGGTTTCGGTTAATTTTTTTTAAGAGTTCGGTCAACAGTTAATTCGGTTTGGTTAATAAAAATTTTTCAGTCGGTTTGGTTAACCGACCGAATTAACCGAAACTTTTTCAAAAAAAATAAAAATAATTTTTATATGTAAATTTTGGAAAAAAAAATTTAAGTTTTTTTGTTATTTTTAGTGAATTGAAATATAAATTATAAGAAATTTTTTCATAAATTATAAATAAAAAATATATATCAAATTAAATAGATATTAATTTCGGTTAATCGATCGGTTATCAGTTTTTCACCGAACCGACTGATTAACCGTACTTTATAAGTTTGACCGAACCGAATCGACCGAACTTCTAAATTAACTGAACCGAACCAAATTTTTTCGGTCAATTCGATCGGTTAACCAAACTTTGGACACTCTACGAGTCACTGTATCTCTTGTAGAAACAAATGAAAATCATCCAAGAAATCAGGGACGAAGAGAGAAAAAAA
>CANYCX010347582.1:0-16688 GCA_948193385.1 Breynia disticha f. nivosa | reverse complement strand
ATTTTTGAATTTGAAAATTTGTGTTGAATAGACGTTTGTTTTGGAAGAATGATTTTTTGTTATTATGATTTGCTTAGATTTAGGAAATAGATTTTGAGAGATATTTGATGAGTCATGATTATGGGAATACGTTAAATTAATCGGGGAATGAGTTACTTACGAATTTGGATATTTTTTAATTATAGAATATTTAGATTGTCATCTTTTTAGTTAACGAACTTATTGATTATGTTTCCAATTTATAAACATTAAGTAATAGCTTTATTAAATTTTTCCTATTTAATAGTGTGTAATGAAAATACACGATAATCTACTCTTCTTAATTTGTCGTTTATTTGCAAGAATCATGTCTTAACAAATAGCTTACTCCGATACCAATTCATTAAAATAAAAAGGGAATCTTACTTCCTAGTTCCCATCCCAACTTATCACCATATATACATATTTATGTACTATTAGTATCATATGTCTATTCTTAATTGTTGTGAAAGCATCATACTTCTCAATAACGTCGTATAACTGCCGTAATTTGCTTCGACTTAACCGCTGTATTTGCTTATGTTTTTTTTGTCTAAACCTCCCGGTATCTTCGATACATTGGTCGAGACTAATCTAGGTTCGGAGCGAGATGCACGGCTCCTCCCTCATGGGAGCGACTCTCCTCGGACTCAAACCTGGGTTCAAACTTTCATAAGAGAGTTGAATTGTCAGTCTAACCAGCACCTTGCAGCTATTTGCTTATGTTTGTAACCATTCGTCGTACCACCCATTTAGCTTCTCCAATTCCTATGTAATCCACTTTTGTCCAACTTGGAATTCTCTTCTTTTCTAGGATTCTTTCGACTTTAATCCTCATATTCTACGAACTGATTAAATAAATAATCAGGGTAAAATTTTTGTTATTCTTAACTAATTCACTTAATAATTTTCTGATCTTTGAATTTCTAATAAATAATTTACGGATTTTTATATATTGAAATGATTACTTTCTTAATTTTTTCATTAAATTAAGTTAACAGAAAGGGTAATATTTAATTCTTGTTTCTGCCACATATATATTACTGAGAGATCAGTAAATTAAGTGAAATAATTGCATAGAAGATCGGTAAATTATTTATTTTTTGTCCTTGCCACACGTGTCCTTAATCCATTAACTTAATTAAGCAGAAAGATTAACGACACTAATTATATTATTATCTCAGAAATGGGTATGTTATTCATTAAAAATTACAAGACTGAAAAATTATTATGGGATTACTTAAGGATGGCAAAAGTTTTTACCCAAATAATTATTACAAGTGTTAGTGTTGATAAAAATACTTTTCAAAATTATATGACTTAATTCGTTAACTAAGTTTAACAATTATGAAAAGGAATCCAAATGTCAAAAGAAGATAAATCCACTTGTTAGAAGTATGTGAAAACTAACTCAAATCTTTATATAGTGGTAACTAGCTTGAGAAATTTAGAATATGCATATAATTCCACCCTCTCCTTCCCTTGATCATGACAAAGTCACCTTCTCAATTACCAGAAACATGTCCTAAACAAAATCATCAAATTAGGAACATTCCCGATGAACAAATTAGGGCTAGAAAACTGCAACGAGCTCAATGGCTCCGAGCCGCGGTTCTTGGAGCAAATGACGGTTTGATTTCTACTGCATCACTAATGCTTGGAGTTGGTGCAGTTCATAATGATGGTAGGTTCATTGTCTTGTCAGGACTAGCCGGAGCTATTGCAGGAGCTTTCAGTATGTCTGTTGGAGAGTTTGTTTCAGTCTCAACTCAACTAGACATCGAAAGAACAACTCTAACGAGTTCTGATCGTCTGGAAGTTGAGAAAGAGGTTGAAGTAGTGGTGGCAAACCCTTATAAATCTGCAGGAGCTTCAGGTTTATCATTTTTGTGCGGTTCAATTCTGCCTTTAGTGGCAGCAGTTATTGTATCTGAAAGGGTTACAAGGATTATAGTGATTGCGGTTGTTGCTTCAATGGCAATGGCTTTGTTTGGAGGACTTGGAGCTTATTTTGGAGGGTCAAAAATCAGGCCTTCAGCTACAAGAGTTTTGGTCGGAGGTTGGATTGCTATGGCTCTTTCATATGGTTTGCTTAGGCCTTTTGATGCTAATCATAACTAGGGGAAAAGATAGTGCTAATACAGATCAGTACTCCATTGCCAAGTAATGTAATAGGCATATTACTTGGTCTTTTATTCCATAAAGAAAAAAAAACAGCAATTGGCTGTTTCCCAGCTGAAGCGTATATACTTTTTATCGAATGGTACATTTCTTGTCTCTTATTCTCTTCGTTCTTCCTTTCTTTAGCCAACATCGACTGTTTTAGCCGGCAATAATTTTTTTCAACAGAGTTTAAAATTTTAAATGGAGATGCATTACTTTTAAATTTGATAGGACTGCTCTAATGCCAACATCATGAGTGTTTTGATGATTATGTAGGTGATTGAATTTGTACTAATTACTCTTTTGGATAGATTAGATGAAGAGAGTAGCCTCTCGAACGAAGAAAATGATTCATTAAAAATTGAGCGAGGAGTCGTATGAGGTGAAAATTTCATGTACGATTCTGTAAAGTGGCAGTAAGAGTAGCTTATATGTCAACTTCTCCACTATCACCCAAAGAAATCGAACTCTGCTTTACGTAAAGTTGTAGAGTAGGATTGTACATTTTCATAATGATGGTGTTTTTCCAAAACTAAACTTCGTGGTTCAACATCTTGGACTAACCATTCTTAAAAGGTATTGTTAAAAATTATCAATTCTTAATGAAATGGATGTGTGGCAGTGGCTTGCTGAAAACCAAGAGTCTTTACTTGATCCAGGATGTCTTGTATATGTCATTCCAAAATGATTTATTAATCTGCTAATAAGTCATTTAATGGCAGTTTCATCTATCACTTTATTGTGAAAGATCGTATTAGTCTGTTTTGACATAAATACCTCGATATTTTGCTGAGTAGGATTTGACAATGGATTTGAGTCAATGGTCGAAAAACTTCTTTTTCTCGATCGTGATTCGCGTAGAAATTCAGGAACTAGAAAGGGTCTCTTAACGCCTTCTTTTTTCTTTTCATCGAAGTTATTTCAAATTTCCATGGTAAGGAAGGAGGAACAAGCACACTTGGTGAGCACAGTTTTATGTTGTGTCGAGAAGGATGAATCACTTCTTGAAAAGAATCTATTGATTCTCTTCTAATTGGTTGGACTATATGTGCGGTGATTTACTTCACGGGCGAGGTTTCTATTTCAAGTCTAAAATGACCCAGTCGTGCCAAAGAAAAGAAAAGAAGAAGTATCTTGGCTAGGGTAGATATAGTTCAGTTGGTAGAGTTGCTCATGCAATTGGATCGTTGTGATTACGGGTTGGATGTCTAATTGTCCAGGCATTAATGAGAGTATTTTATACCTGAACCAATGGCTCACTTTTTCTAAGTAATGAGGAAAAGGACCAAAAGATGTCACCAAAAGACTCCACTTTTTTTAGGTTTTAGCTTTAAATTAATTAGTTTCAATTCAATTACGATAATATAAGTGGAAACATGGTTAGGACAAGAGTATTATACAAGATTCTTAAATGACATGCAATTCTAATCTAAACTTCTAGTCTAACCGAATATAGTTCAAATTCTTGTATTACTTATTATTATTATTATTATTGAATTCGTTTCAACGAAATCTTTCATAATTAGATTTTAAAAAATTCCCAACTTCTTTTTTTTCCTTCCTTTCTTTTGGAAAATAGAAAGAAAGGTTGAGTAAATAAAAAACTAAAGGAGTCTCGTGATTAAGGGTAAAAATGTTTGTTTAAATGTTCCTTTGGAATGTACTATTTGTGTTCGAAACAGTGTTAAAAAATCAAGAGGCATTTCTAGATATATTACTCGAACACACAGTAGGCCTAGTCGATTGGAATTGAAAGAAAAATCTATTCATATTGTTAGAAACATGCGGTTCCTGATAAGAAAAAAATAGATGGTACTCGCATATTGCTTTGATTTAAAAAATATGAAAAACGAATGACGCATTAACATTTTTTTATGTTAATATTATATATATAAATATATATATTATCTATAATTCTAAATTATTATCATTTTTTATTTAATTGAATGAATTAGGATTTTCAAACAAGAGAATAAAATACCATAAATAAATTCAAGAAACTTTTTCTTAAGTTTATGCGATCTTTTTGCCAATCATTGTTCCTGATTCGATTGAGGAATCGAATTGATTATAGAAATATGAGTTTAATTAGTCACTTTATTAGTACACAAGGAATAATATTATCTAGACGAGTGAATAGATTGACTTTAAAAATTCTCCAATGATACGACACGTTGCTTTTTTCCATTCAGTCATTTCAGGATCGGTCGTGGTCGTAGTCTTATAAGCTATACGAGTTTTGTTTCTTCATACAAATGTGTAAAAGATGTAAGTCGTACTTTAAAGCCAAGAACTCTACCGTTGCTAGCAACCAAATATAAAATTTGTTCATGTATATACAGTTGGAATAAAAAAAACTAAAGAAATTGAATCATAAAAAATCATCGAAACATTAAACTGGCAAAAAATAAACAAGAAATGAAAACCCAACAATTGGAACAAAAAAATTATTAGATGAAAATATAAGAAATCCTCCAATAAAAAGTTAAAATTAAAAATTTATAAATCATTTCTTGTCTCTTACTAAGAACATCTAACAACGATAGAAGAATTGACTATAAGGTGGTAATCAAGCATTTCCATTGCTTAGATGCTATAATCACAGAACAAAACTCAACTGTAAAGTACATATATCTATAGTTTGTACTTAGAAATGCCCTTTTTAACGAGGAAAATGAAAGAACAAACAGTTACATTAAAGTCGACAATCCTCACAACATAATGTCATAAATAAACATAGAGATAGAAAGGTCCAAAACATAATAAATGTAGAGATCAAGTGGGCTTTTCATAGGAGTTCTGGTCTCTAAACTCAGCAATGGCACTTAACATGAAATAAGAAATCGATTTTTCTTTCTGATAAAGTTGTTTAGCTAAAATAAAGTTAAGTTTGGGTAAGATAATATTTTGAGAATAAATATAGATGAAAAAAATTGTAAGAAACATATATTTAAAGCTGCCAATAAGATGAGAGTTCGGTTGGAATCGACTTTGTTGGGACAGGAGAATTTATTGTCTCGTTAAGAAGACTCATTATAAAAATATCTGTATTTACCCTTTCTTACACCACCTAGCCATATAATTAGATCTAACAAATCTTCCTGTGAGATGGTGTCAAAGAACACTAGCAATTATCTTATTTATCTTGGTTCAAATAATATATATAATAGCTGCATATGGAAATTTTTCCCTTAATGGTAAAAATTATCCTATAAAAACATGCGACTTTTTAATTGAGTAAAAAACTGTATTTTGTCAAATAGAATTTACAACAATATTAGTTGCAATTGCATTATAGTAATTACTTCAACGTTATAACTATGAAATAATTTTATGTTTCTTGGAGCTTTCGCGACTTAGTCGAACACAGGATCCATCTGAAAAACTCTGGATGGGTCTCGTGTCTAAAGACCAAATTGTCGCATGCCCCCACAAATCATAACTGGATCCGGGTGCGTACAAAGTTCTGCATCACCTTAACCTCACCGTAAATCAAATTTAAAAAACTTGACTAGACCCATCAGCGACAAACCTTACCCCACTAGTCCCGACAGAGCCCCCTATTATAGAGGGTTCCATCAATCTAATCGTGATGTCACCAGGGCACCGAGGAGTTGAAATGCTGGAGAAGTAGAGGAGTATAAATTGTTTGTGGTGGCTGTCCGACAAATGAAATCAGAGGAGTAAAATCGAAGACAATGGAAATTAGATGGAGTAGCCGAAGGAGGCTGTGAGATGTCATTTGAGAGAGAACTTTTTTAGCTGGTGACTAACTCATTTGTTTATTTTTTAATAACTAAGGACCAAGTTGTTATAACCAAAAGAAACGTAGCCTCTTCCAGCTGTGACTTATGATGTGAGCCATTCTTCTCTCTAGTCTCACTCTCAGCACTGTGACGCCGTCTCCCAAGGGTGATAGACCAAAGAATCCACCTCCACCTAGTCCTTTATGGACCATTATTCACCTTATCTAAGTTGTGTATTATGGCTTTCTTTCTCACTGAGATGTGTACTAGTGGATCATTAGATTGGCAATAGACGTTGATTGTGAAGGGAAGATGTGCTCCATAAGAACTTCGAAGGAATCTTACATTGATGTGTTAGTTAGTATCTGTGATTTAGTTATCCACAATATGGCTGAAGCCATGCAAGGCATACAACAAGTGCATAATTCTCAAGAACTAACCTCTTCTCCTCCCTTTAGACAAACTCAAGATAACACAGTTGCTGCCTCAAGGCCCCAAGGCAATATTGAGCCACCTACAACCTTATCCAAACCTTCTAAACTAGATCAACCCCCTACCTTCTTTTATCTTGTATCTTTCAGAGAAGCACTGTCGTGCCCTAAAAGCCCACTTCAAACGGCAAAAAATTTATTGGCAAGCAAGAGAATTAATCTTCAGTTTGTAGATAATAACCCATTGAAGCTAAAGTTCACATGCTTTGAAGCCCTCAAGGAGGAACTCATATAACCCTAGAAACATGTTTTGGTGGCTAAACCACTTGGACGTACAGTTGGTTACGTTCCTTTTGCCAAAAGGGTTGGAGAGTTATGGAAGCCCAGGGGAATGATGGAGATCATTCCTTTGGGAAGTGGTTAATTTCTAATAAATATAGATAATGAAGAAGATCGAGAAAGGGTTCTTCTTGATGGCCCATAGACTATACAAAGACATTACTTAACGGTTTGACAATGGTCTTTGGACGTTATTTCATCAACTGACTGTATTGAGCAGACCCTATCAGTTCCTAGAATTATCGAGGATCTACTATAATAAGGACCTTCTCTATGCTTTAGCTTCAAGCATTGGTACTCCAATGAAGATTGATATGAACACTCGGCTTACTACAAGGGGACGATTCGCCCAAGTTTGTGTGGAGATAAATTTAATAAAGCCTTTAGTTGGACAGTTTGGCCTGATAACAGATGGCATTTTGTTGAGTATGAAGAAATTCATACAATATTTTTAATTGTGGACATTATGGACATGTTTTTTTAGGGCTTCCCTGATGTGCAACATGCAAAGGATGGAAAAAATTCTTCTCCAGCTAATGGAATAATACATCCTTCTTCTCATGCAGAAGGTGCCCCACTTCATAAGCAACACACTTCCATTATGTATGGTTACAAAGAAGAGGGTAGGAAGGAAAATTAGATGCATGTTAGGGAGAGTTCAGCCACCAACCCACTTGGCCATGGGCCATATGATCACTCAAAAAATGGGACACGTCCACGTAGAGATCATCGATTGGATGGTGCTAGTGAAAAAGCAACGGTAAAATCTAGTAACATATTTAGGAGCTTACTTGGTGAAGACCGTGGCCATCTACAAGAGCCTTTCCAGGTCCTAGGTCATAACGACGATCACAAAAATGAGGCGACCATTAAATGTTTGTCAAGTTAATCAAAAAAGAAACAGCTAGAGAAAGGTCTCAGGAATATTGCAATTCAGAATCTTCAATTAGGCCAAATGAGTAGTCCACCATCAGCCCAACCCACACCAGTTAAAAACCTAGCCCCCACAGCCTAGCCTCAAGACCCTCTTACAAAGGGATTACCAGAATTCAAAAAGGAGGATTAGTTAGGGAACCTTCAACTCACTGTCCAGGAAAGGAACCTGTTGATTCGAACTCAAGTTCTTCAGTTGATTCAATAGATGACGCTTTAGCAAACCTACCTTCACATTTGCTTCAGGGGCAATCAATGGAGGTGCCCAAAGACACCCCTCAAGAACCCCATGATATAAATTAGGATATTAGGTTAACCCTAAACTCGACTTCTTTATATAGGAGAAGAACCAGGAGAAGTAGGGTTGGCATCATTTAGCATCGCTCTTAGTCTAGTGAAAAAGGAAGAGCTCTTCTAAAAGAGGGAGCAAATGATGTGAGAGACAATGCTAGAGGGCGAAGGTATGTCTGGTCTCATCTTACTTTTAATTCCCATGTAAATGTTATATTGGAATGTCTGTGGTATGGATAATAAGGGGACGGTACGTCATCTTATATTTTTAAGGAATTGCCATCAATTGAATTTGGTAGTAATTATAGAACCAAAAATTAATGGGGACAATGCCCTTAGGGTATGTCATAATTTAGGGTTTCAGTGTTGGCACATTAAAGAGGCATAAGGAATGAGTGGCGAATTATGGGTGTTACAGAACAAGTCCAAAATTTGGCTCTAGATTTTGGAATCAAAACCCCAATTTGTGCATATGAGAGTGGCTTTACAAGCTGAAGATCCTTGGCTTTGCACAGGTATCTATCACCATCCGAGTGGTGACCAAGGAAAAATCTTCTGGGAGGAAATTGCTGATTTGGCTTCTTTGCTCCAAGGACCTTGGATGCTCATGGGAGATTTCAATGCCATAATGTCATTCTTTGGAGTATAGTAGAGGCAGAGGGGACCAGCAGCTAAAGAATCAATTTGTTGATTGGATTAATATGCTGGGATTAATTGATATGGGATTCTCAGGATCTCCATTCACTTGGACCCAGGGAGTTTCAGCACACTCTAGGTTACTGAGAAGGTTGGATAGAGTGCTATGTAACATGAAGGGAAGGATTTTCTAGAGTGATTGTACAACAATTGGAATGAGTTTATTCAGACCATACTCCTTTTTTGGTAAAGCCACATCGATCTCCTTTGACCAAATACACACACTCTCCATTTCATTTTATGGTGGCCTGGTTATTTCATGAGAATTTTTCAAGGGTTGTTGAGAAGGAATGGGCGAGTTCGAAAGGAATAACAACTAAACTAATGGCACTATCAGGCAAATTAAAATTATGGAATAGGGAGGTTTTTGGCAATATCTTTAAAATAAAGAATAACCTCTTAGCGAGAATTCAGGACATTCAAAAGGCTCTTGTTATTTCAAAACTGGCCTGTTAAAGCTTGAAGAGCGACTTAAGGTGAAACTAGATGTAGTCCTCTTGAAGGAAGAATTTCTATGGTTTCAAAAATAAAGAGATCGTTGGATCACCAAAACTCTAATAAGGCAACATAAGAATCAGATCAAAGGTTGAGAAACGAGAATGGTTCCTAGATTACTAATGAAGGCAGAACTAACAAATAGTTGCAATGATGCGGATTTGAGATCAATAGCCAAGCCTTTCACAGGAGAGGAGGTATTTAGAGCCTTAATGAAGATGAATGCTTAAAAGGTTCCTGGACCATACAGTTTCTAACCGCTCTTCTTCTAAAAAATGCGGTTAGTTATGGGTCATAATTTTACAATAGCAGTGTTGAAGTGTCTTAATGAGGCGGTAATGCCTCCAGGTTTAAATGACACTTTTTTAGTTCTTATTCCTAAAACCCCAAGCTCGAAAACATTGCAGCACTTTAGGCCAATTAGCCTTTGTAATGTTTTCCACAAGACCATTACTAAGGCTATAGTTAATAGACTCAAGCCTTTCCTACCCCAGTTTGTTTCCCCTATGCAAACTAGTTTTATACTAGGACAGAACATTACTGATAATGTTATCATTTATCAAGAGGTCATTTACTCTTTTTAGAAGAAGAGAGGGACTGTTAGGAAGATGTTGTTAAAGTTAGATTTAGAGAAGACGTACGATAGGATGGAATGGTCTTTTGTGGAAAATACTTTATATGAGTTGGGTCTGCCTACCCATCTTATTTTTGTGATAATGAAATGTGTCACCTCGCCAATATTCAGAATCATCTAGAATGGGGAAGTCATTGATCCTATTACACCTACACGAGGGTTAAGGTATGGAGATCCTTTATCCTCATACCTCTTTATGTTATGTCTTGAGAGGCTAAGCCATTTGATCAACCTTGAAGTTGCAGAGGGCTGCTAAAAACCAATTTCTCTTAGTAGGGGGCCTAGGCTTTCACACCTCTGCTTCGTAGATGGTTTAATTTTATTTTCCAAGGCAGAGGTCTCCCAGGCCTCAATTATAAAGAAGGTTCTCTCCTTTTTCTATGCAGATTTAGGCCAACGTATCATCTTTGCCAAGTCCTCGCTTTTGGTTTCTAAGAATGTATCTTCTCAATTTGGGAACACTTTAAGCAATATTCTTAGAGTCTCTTTGTCGTTACAAGTAACAAAATATCTTGGAGTTCTTTCTATTAAGGGTAGAAGGGTAGACTAACTAAGAAGACTTACTCAGAGGTGGTAGAGAGAGTGGAACAAAAGTTGCAAGGTTGGAAGTCCAAAAATTTATCGCTAATAGCTCAAATTATGTTATCTAAGTCTGTACTTGTTGCTGCACCGACCTATATTATGAAACTATTGCACTTCCCACAAGAGTGTTCGACATTGTAGATGACTTCTAAAGAAATTTTATATGGGGCAGTTTGGAGGAGACAAGGAAAATCCACAATGTCTGATAGGAAACGGTATGCAAGATGAAGTACTTTGGAGGTCTTGGAATTAGAAGAATGAAACAATACAATAACTCTCTCCTTGCAAAGCAAACATGCGAGTCGTTATGAGGGAGGACAATCTCTGTGTCCACAGTCTCCAAAGCAAGTATATGAAGGATGAAACATTCCAAGATGGACTAATTGTGAAAGGCTCAAATTCAGCTTCATGGAGAGGTATTGCGAAACAATCTGATATGATCTTTATGGGTATGGGCATGAATTTTATTAATTGTAAGTAAAGCCCCAAAAATAGTTAAAATTAATAAATAGGGAAAATAGGATTACAACATGATTAAATCAAAATGAAACGGGCTGAATTCCAGAAAACAGAAAATGAGCATAGGTTGGGCATGGTCATGCCACGGGGCGTGCTCATCCCTGCTGAAAATAATCAACAAGAGGGGTAGCACGAGACGTGCTTGGATCATGCCAGAAATAAGGCACACAGCCTGAGGCATGACCCGTGCCAAGGGGCGTGCCGTTCCAAAGCCAAAACACAATGTATCACATAAAACATCTCTTTTCTTACGAAAATAGCTCACAAAACATACTAAAAACTACAGAGGAAACCTAGAGCGATTTAGGGGACGATTCTTGGCTAAAGTTGGTGGATTCTTACTGGAATCGCACGTGTGAAAGGTAAACTCTAACTCTTTGTGTATCTAAAGTGAAATTCTAGAAAAATGTGGGTATAAAATGGGTACGAATTGGAGGGTTTGAGATGAAAATGGATGTAATGGGAGCTGAAATAGGTAGGGTTAGTTGGAATAAAGTTAATGCGAACAATGTGGATGGTTTATGAGAATTAAATCGAGAATTTTACAGAAATGTGGGATTAAGGGTTGTGGTTTAAGGAGAGGAATTATTACCTAAGTTGGGTCTTAATTGACTTAATTGATGTGTGGAATGGTTTATTTATAGTATCGTGTGATAATTGTGTTATAGGAGGTGAATTGTGAAACCCAGATCAGAGTTGAGCCACGAGCCTGACTTTGCGGATTTTGACGTAAGTGCTGACAACACTTACCATTGTATATCTTGCATCTGTATGCTTAAGAATGCATGATAATTATTACATGTGCTTTCAAATGGTAGCAAAAAGTGTCATAATTGGACTTGGATGCCACGGTTGAGATTGTATATATGATTTGCGATATGAATGATCTTGTGTGATACTATGTAGTGTATGTTGAAATGTGTGTGATTTGAGAGTGGCAAATGAGATATTGTCATCTATTGATTATACTATATGGTTTCTTTGATATGTGTACTAAATGAATTGATGATGGATGAGGAAATGTATATATAAGTTTATATGAAATGTTTATTAATGGTGGCATGATTATGCATTGAATTGAATGACAGCCATAATGGATTTTATATGATTCATGTGTTGCATAACCATAGTGTGTGACACATGGCCGTGACGATTCCGAGTGAGAGCTCCATGTCAGACTAGGTCTGAGGATATTTTAAGTGAGAGCTTGATGCCGAGCTAGGCCCAAGGTAAATTCCAAGCGAGAGCTTGATGTCAGCTAGACTGAGGATAATTCTGGGCAAGAGCTCAATGTCAGGCTGAGCCTGAGGAAAATAGAAGACCTCAGGGAATGCATTGTATGTGATTTGCATTGGAATTTCATAATGCATTCATCCTTACTTGTTAATAAATCTTACTTGAAGAATATGAAAGAATGATGACATGGATATTTGTGTGAATGTGCTTATGAGATAGAATGGTTACTTATTTATATGTGGTGGATGTGCTTATGAAATCTTGTAGGATATATGAGAAATGATTGATATGGTAAAGTTGAAAATGGTGTTTATGACATGTTCTGTTGTGATGTTGTGATTAGAAATATAAAGGAAAAATGTTGGATGTTGTTTGAATGAGATTGGTGTTGTGCAGCCTAAAAGTTGTTGTGAATTGCCTAAGTTCGTAGGTTGGCACGGTGGGCATGCTAACAGGCACGACCTCGTGCCGAGCCACTGATTGTACATGTTTGTAGCAAGACCTTATGCCAAGTGACACGTGTGTCATGCTAGTATACTGATTTAGTTCCAGTGTGTTGGCACGACGCCCATGCTGGTCAGCACGAGCTCGTGCCAGACAATGGCTTTTGCTGTGAAGAGCACGAGGGTCATACTCATGGGCACTCCTGTGCTTCCTGGGTAATTTCTGAACTGAAATTGGTCAAATTAAAGAACAGTAATGATAGAGGTTAAATAGGGATGATTTTCCTATCGCATAATGTACATAAAACATAATTAAGAACAAATACTTATGCATTAACTACTTTGGTAAGTGTTTTAAAAGCGCTTACTGAGTAATTAAATTACTCACTTGTTTGTTGGTTGTGGTGAATGTGCAAAGCGTCAATAGTTACTGTAAGACTCTTATTTTTGGTGGATACTAGAAATATGATACATTTCCGAGGTCATTTCTCCTAGTATCTTTGGGTTCCTATATATTTTGACTTTTGTACATCATATACAAACTGTAGTATAGATAGATGGTTACATGCATTATTTTTAAACCATTGCCATAGCTTCCGTATGTTTACGATGATTTTGTATATAACCTTATGTTGGCCAATGTTTTAAAATTAATGCATGTGTATTTATTCTTCCTATTTAGTTGGTATGTTAAACTATTTTAAAAAGAAAAAAATGGTTGCCAATTTCCTTACTTAATTATTATTAAATTTGAAAAAAAAGGTTTTTAAAATTGGGAGTGACATGGTAAGACTACGTATTTTTGGAAGGACAAATGGATAGAGAATCTCTGCCTTAAAGATTTGGCGATCAATGATGTTGATGGGTGTCGAATCCACCAAACAAATTCCTGTTCTCCAAAATCTGTAGACAATGGTAAGTATGGTCGAATCCACAGGGGTCAGTTCAATTCTGTTGAATTGTCAAAGATGCAAAAGCAAGGATCAAGTGAAATAAATTGTTGATAATAATAATTAAAACTGTGGATAAAATGGGAACGCAAATGACAAAATAACAATACTACTAAAAGCCTAGCTCCAGTAAATATCCATCTTTCCTGGTAATTCAATCTTTGATTACAAAGAATAAATTAATACATTTATGCACACAAGTTATAACTGTCGGCGAACGCCAGACAATCAATCTTTACTAAATTAGTCTATAGTTTCAGGAAACCCCTACAAACTACTTCTCTAATCAAATGAATAATCTCTAGGACGCCCTAATAGATTCAATTCATCATTCGCATTAAGAATTATAAAGACCTTGCCCAAACCAACAAATCCAGAGACCCGCAATTCATTCAAGTAAGATTATTTCTTTCCATTAATGGTGCACCATTAACTTGTCACTAGTGTTAAACACGCAATAAAACTACTATGCGCAACTGACAGACTAATATTATGCTATTAATTCAACTGGCCACATTAAATCAACAACACAGATTCAAACACAGGATAAAAATAAATGCAATAATAATATTAATAGAAATAGGTTCAGAATCTCATGAAAATATACCATAGTAAGACTTCAAAATACCGAAACTAGAAAGGGAAATTAGTCACTCCCAATAAAATAATAAATGGTGGAATCGTAGACAGCAAATTGCAAGTAATTCAAACAATAAAAACATGAAATGCATGCTAAACGAATATAAATAACAACTAAATGTATGCATTAAATGCAACCTAACAGACGTGCAAGAATGCGAGCTTAGCCGCAAAGTGGCAGATTTTTGGGATGGCAATAATTGGAAATGGTCAAAATTCTAACACAAACTGCCTGCCAGTGTGCTTTTGAAAATTACAGCTCGTATGGTCCAACAAAATTGCCTACGAAGGATAGATATGCATGGAGACTTAACTTTTCTGGCACATTTCGAGTCCAGTCTACGTATTGGGCTCATTTCCCTCCTCAGAACTTAGATGGCTCTGCACATCCGGCTTCTGTTTGGAAGACTGTATGGAAACTTAAAGTAATAGAGAGACGACATGTAACATTCTCAAATATGTTAGGATTGATATATAAGGAAAATATATGAAAATGGAATCGAATCGGATCGAAATAGGTTGAAAAATTGAAGAATGCTGCAGATTGCCCAGATTAACGTACGTTAATCTGGAGAGTTTTAAGAATAACGTACGTTATTCTAACTGAAGAATAACCCACGTTAATTTAAAAATAACGTACGTTAACGACCGACAGAGCTGTTTTTAAAAAGGCTCGGAAACGTCTCATTTCGACTTAAAAACACTTCTAAACACCTCCAAACATTCTCTCAACTTCCAAAAGTCATCCTAAGATGTTCTAGTCATCCAAACAACCAACAAATACAAGAATTATAGCAGATTAATCACAGAATCATGCTCTAAAGGTGAGTTTCTTCATTTTAGGGTTTTAAAGAGGAATTTCTGATTTCGATCTGAAATTGATGTGTAAAATGGATGTATTTGGTATGGTTTTGATGGGTTTTTGCTGTAGATCATTAATCTATCAACCAGAAACTTCAAAAAAACAAGATTTGAGTATATTCAAGAAATTCAAATTTTTGAAAAACTTGCAAATTATGGATTTTTGGAAAGATAGAAAGTTGTAACAGGTTTGGTTGATGATTAGTAACTGGTTGGATGATAGAAAACATCAATTGGTTGCCTTAGGAAAGATTTGATATGGAAAAAGCTTACTAAAATGGTGGAAATTGATAGATAATTGGATTTTGATGATTCTGAAGGTAGAATCAATGTTGAATTGGTTAAGTAATATCATATTTGTGATTAATTTCATACAGGAGGATCTGCACGACGGGAGGTGTGAATTTGAGGGTAGTGTTTTCGTCGAGTTTTGCACGTTTTTCGAGGTAAGTGTTCTAAGCTTACGTGTAAATGTTCTTACGCTTACTAAATTGGTTCGTAATTAGTGAATTATATTGATTAAGAAAAGTTAAGATAGTTGGCCTATAATGCTATGTTGAGTTGTTAGGTTCTTAGTTGAACCATAATGAATGAGATGTTTGGATTTTGATTGTTATGATATGTTTTGATCGAAATGGATTGATTACCTGTGAGGTATTGTCTGATTTGCTCTGTGTGAGCTGAGATGATCATTCTGCTGTGTGCTATGCTATATTGTGCTGTGTGCAGAACGAATGTCATTCAAATGCTGTGTGCGAATATGAATGATATTTATATTAGTTACATTCATATATTTACATATCTATGTGACACGAGCCTGTGTGGCAAAGAAATAGGATACTGTGTGTTATCCTGGACTGCTGTGTGCTATGGTTTGTATTTATGAGCTTTGCTCAAAGCTGTGTGCTTAGGCTATATGTCGTACCTCTGCTGTGTGCGATAGAGGATAATTCCACTGTTGTGTGCGATGGTGGATAAAAACCCGGGTCATTCTGTGTGAAATTACATTTCATTTAATTTTATACATATCATTCATATATGTATGATTGAGGATTGATATAATTGAACCTGTGTGGTTCGCATTAGCTGTGTGCTTTTTGATTATTGATCTGTGTGATCGTATTTGCTGTGTGCTCAATTATATTAGTTGTGTGTTGTTTGATATCAGTATGAAATTATTATCGGGCATTCGGAGATGCCTAGGAACAAGATAGATAGGCACATTTTTGTGCTGATTTATATTTTCCTCTGCACATCATTTAAGTTAAAAGCTAAGAATACTTACTGAGTATTATTTATACTCACCCCGTTATTATTTTAAATGATTGTGCAGATCATAGGTAGCTGCTGTTGACTGGACAGTGACAGAGGTGATCAGCGTTTCCAGAGCTTATGTCAGAGGTTGGGCTCCAGGATTCAATTTTGAGACTTTATTTTGTACATATTGTACATTTCTGTATATACACGCAGATTTCCAGTTTGAATGTTTTCAAACTTGTTTTACTTCCGCTTGTGTTTGTTTTAAAAATGAAAATGGATTTGGGTCGAGATTTATGAAATGGGCGTGTATATATATCTTTTATTTTCTCTCTCTCCTCTGTTTTTAGATTTGATTTTATATCATATCTTTATTTATAGTGTTTCTCAGAAAAATCAAAATTTAAAAATGGGTTTCACAAAACAAATTTTGCGAGTAATATTGAATCTAATTG
>CANYCX010347564.1:0-10665 GCA_948193385.1 Breynia disticha f. nivosa | reverse complement strand
AATAAAAAAATAAAATACAGCATTCATCAATGAAGTATGGAATAAAGGAAACAATCTAACATATTGTCATAATTGCTATAGCTAATTTCTAGGGATTTGTCTACTAATTTACCCCTCTAATTGATACAGCTATGGTAATATACATCTAAGGAAACAATCTAACATATTCACACTCTACTTTCCACACTCCCCCTCAAGCTGAAAATGTCCTCCATTGTTAGCTTGCTGGTTAGAGTGTTGAATTTATCTTGTAGGAGTCCTTTAGTAAGAATGTCAGCTGTTTGTTGTGACGTAGGAACATAGGGTACACAGATAACTCCTGAATTTATCTTCTCTTTGATGAAGTGCTTGGCAATCACTATGTGTTTAGTCCTGTCGTGCATTACAGGGTTGTGAACAGTAGAGATGGCAGCCATATTGTCACAGTAAACTTTCATGGGTGTTTTCACAGGAACCTTCAATTCATCTAACACCCTCTTGATCCAAATGACTTCACATACACCCAGTGCCAGGGCTCTTAGTTCTGCCTCTACACTACTTCTTGCTACCACACTCTGCCTTTTGCTGCGCCAAGTTACTAAATTTCCACCTATAAACGTGCAGTAACCTGAAATTGGTCTTCGATCGTTCTTGTCACCTGCCCAATCCGCATCTGTATAGACTTCAATGTCTAGTTCTTTCCTCTGTTTTATCATCAAACCTTTTCCTGGTGTACCCTTTAGGTATTTCAATACCCTGTATGCTGCTGCAAAATGCTCTTCTCCAGGAGCATGCATGAACTGACTTAGGAGCCCCATGGCAAAAGCTATATCTGGTCTGGTATGAGACAAGTAGATCAATCTTCCAACTAGCCTTTGATATTTTTCCCTGTCAATTATCTTTCCAGGTACAGTCGACCCCAACTTTAGATTTGCTTCTATTGGCGTGTTAGCTGGCTTGCACCCAAGCATTCCTGTTTCAGTTAGAAGATCTAGGATGTACTTCCTCTGATTCACGAAAATTCCTTCTTTTGACCTTGCAAACTCCATCTCCAGAAAATATTTCAAGGGGCCAAGATCCTTAAGCTCAAATTCCCGTGCCAATCTCCCTTTAAGATGGATGATTTCCTGTGCGTCATCGCCAGTGATTACAATGTCATCCACATATACAATTAATATAGCCATTTTACCTTCTCTAGATCTCTTGTAAAACAATGTGTGATCAGCTTGGCTTTGTGAATATTCCAAGTCTTTCACAACTTTTCCGAATCTCTCAAACCAAGCCCTGGGGGACTGTTTTAGTCCATATAGGGACTTTTCTAATCGGCACACCATATTCCTCCCATACTTGTCTTCAAATTCCGAAGGCACATTCATAAATACCTCCTCCTCGATCGCCATTTAGGAACGCGTTTTTTACATCTAGTTGATGAAGCGGCCAGTCTAGGCTTGCCGATAGTGATAGTAGGATTAGAATTGTGTTGATTTTGGCCACAGGAGCAAAGGTCTCCTCATAGTCGATGCCTTGGGTTTGGGTGAAACCTTTTGCAACTAGTCGTGCCTTCCTCCTTTCTATACTCCTTTCAGCTTTAAACTTCAGGGTGAACACCCATTGGAACCTACGATTTTCTTACCACCTGGATTAGCCACCAATTTCCAGGTTTGGTTTTTTTTCAAGAGCTCTCAGCTCCTCTAAAACAGCCCTGTTCCAATTCTTATCGGCCAATGCTTCCTTGATGTTTGCTGGAATGAAAGCTTCAGTTACCTTGGTGACATAGGCCTTATGCCTCCTAGACAGTCTCTTGTATGAAACAAACTGAGCAAAGGAAAGTTTGGTGCACGCCCTTCTCCCTTTCCTTACTGCGATGGGGAGATAATAATCTCTTGGCAGCTCCTCGGTTTCATTGTTGTTGCCGGTAGAGGTTCCATTGATAGTGGTTCTGCAGTTTCCCCTGGTAAGGTTTCAAGAGTTGTACTTGGTGGGGGTGTATTGTTGATCAAAGTTCCCTCCTTCTTCTGGGTTCGTTTCGTGTAAACACGTAATGGAGGAGTCTTTGTGGGTGCTGGAGCAGTTTCTGTGGGAGCTGTGGCAGCCTCCAAGGGCAATGATCCCTTGGTCGGATCTGATTCCGTTGCGTCAATTGCTGGTATAGGACGAGGAACGGAGCGGTCGACATCCCTGAAATTGCCTTCAGGTTCTGAATTTCCTTCCTTTGCTAATTTCCCCCTAAAGGAAATACTAGTGATTTTCAAGGTGACATCCATGGAGATCACAGTTTTCTGAGTCTGCGGATTGTAGTAGATGTAGCCTTTTTGATTTGCTGCATAACCCATGAATACCATCTTTTCCACTCTAGGATCCAACTTTGACTGTCCTTTAGTGTGAACATACATCACACATCCAAAAATCCGTAGTGGCAAACCATTCGGAAACCTGTAAGTCGGAAAACATTCTTTAAGAGAATGAAGCGGAGTAGCAAAGTTGAGTAACTTAGTGGGCATCCTGTTAATGAGGTAAGTTGCCGTGAGTAGAGCATCTCCCCATAGGTACTTAGGGACATTCATTGTAAACATGATTGCCCTTGTTACTTCCAGCAGGTGCTTATTCTTCCTTTCAGCGATACCATTTTGCTGAGGTGTATTGACACAAGTGTTTTGTTGGATGATCCCTTTTTCTCTGAGGAACACGCCCAAGGTTTTAATTAGGTATTCGGTACCATTGTCTGAATGCAGTACCTTGATCTTGCACTGGAACTGACTTTCAATAAGTCTATAGAACGTCTGGAAGACTCCAGCCACTTCCGATTTCTCCTTCATTAGAAAGACCCAACACATTCTTGTGTGATCGTCAATAAATGTAACAAACCATCTCTTCCCAGACTTTGTTCTTATCCGAGAGGGACCCCATACATTGCTATGGACTGAAGAAAATGGTTCAGACGGTGTATAGGTTTTTAGGGAATATGTACTTCGGTGACTCTTAGCCTGAATACAATGTTCACAAGAGAAATTAGGGATATCTTTATTCATTTTATTGGGCAGTAACTTTTTCAAGTACATGAGATTTGGGTGACCCAATCGATTGTGCCACAATGTAACCTCATCCATTATTGAATCCGAACTCTTGATGCCGAGACCATAGTGTAGTCCATTTTCCGACTCTTTCCCGGCTAGGTAGTACAATCCCCTTCTCAAATCACCACTGCCAATCGTCTTCTCCGATGACTGCTTCTGAAAAAGACACTAAGAGTCACCAAACATTACATAGCAATTCGAATCCTGAATAAGTCTGCTCACAAACAGAAGATTGCGGGTTAGCTTAGGTACATGCAACACAGATTTTAGCAGTAAATTAGGTAAGACAGCAATTGAGCCTCTGCCCGCTATCTGAGCAAAAGATCCATCTGCTACCTTCACCTTTTCATGTCCACTAGACGACTCATAGGTCTGAAATAAAGATGAATTGTAGGTCATGTGGTCTGTAGCTCCAGAGTCCACTATCCAAATGTCCTGATTTGGAGGTTAAAGTAGAATTTACCTTGGTGCGGTCTTGGTGCATTTGAGGTACTCACTGAGTTAGTTTGATGCTGCTGCTTCAGATGCTTTAGGAGAAAATTGAGTTGTTCAGCGCTGAAAACTTCAACTTCAGTCTCCATTGCTCTTGCTGGTTTGGGCCCTTTATGCTCTCCGGAGCCCGTGGGCTTACCGTGCAGTTTCCAGCAGGTATCCTTGGTGTGCCTCGGCTTTTTACAGTACTCGCACCACACTCCAGCCTTCTCATTCTTGCCTCTGTTCTTTGGAAACTTGGTTGTCAGGGCAGTTTCCTCTGTTGCAACAAGTGTTGATCCTTTGAGAGGGGTTTCCGAAACACTAGGGGTTTCTCATGCATCACTCCCCTTCTTGTTTCCTCCCTTCTCACTTCGGCAAATGCCTCATCCAAAGAGGGCAGGGGATTTCTTCCAATTATTCTCCCCCTTACCTCATCAAATTCCATGTTCAGCCCGGCCAAGAACTTGAAGATTCGCTGATCATCCACCACCTTTTTGTAGTGTTTTAGGTCGTTGGTAGATTCCCAAGTATGAAAGTGGAACATGTCAAGGTCTTGCCACAAACTTTTGAGCATATTGTAATACTCAGTAACTTCTAGGTTTCCTTGTCTAGCTTCCCCAATTTTGAGACTTACTTCATACATTTGGGACTTATTATCCATGTCTGCATACATTAGGACTAGGTTTTCCCATAATTCCTTTGCAGTGGAATAACCCATATAGGTTGAACCAATGCTGTCCTCCATAGAATTGATCAATCATGTCATGATCATGGAGTTTTCAGCCTCCCAGTTCTCATAATCTGAATCAGTCTCTTCAGGTGCCTTTATCTTTCCAGTGAGATATCCGTACTTCTTCCTTCCCTTCAAATACATGACCACCGACTGAGACCACCTCAGGAAATTCTTGCCATTCAGCTTCATCGTAGTGATTCTAAGAGAGGATCTCCAGTCCGACTCACTAGACATAGGCTGAGATGGATGGCTGGAGTTAACAACTTCGGATGTGGACATGGTGAGGTGTTTAGGTTAGAAAGTTTTGGTAGGCTGGAAAGTAGGAGTCGACCCGTAGCTCTGATACCATGATGAAAATATGGAGAAGAACTTATTCTCTTCATTACGGGTATACACCTGTCATAATTGCTATAGCTAATTTCTAGGTATTTGTCTACTGATTTACACCTCTAATTGATACAACTATGGTAATATACATCTAAGGAAACAATCTAACATATTCACACTCTACTTTGCACAGTTGCAATAAAGAGGTTAATTTTTTACACTTCCGCAATGTGCTCGTTTGATTTATGTGATTGTTATGTGTCTTTTATCTGTATATTCCCTTTATGTTTTGTTTGTTCTTCCTTGACCTTGTACATTTCCTTTGTTAAGTCATAAAAGATAACAAAATAGCTACAAATAACAATTCTTTTATTACATTTTATAATCAACTGTAAATATGATTGTTTAATTCTTGCATTATTTTTCATATACTTAATCTAAAGCTGATGGGAATTCAAGGATATTACAATCAGGCAATGAAAAGTCATATGTATCATTATTTATTTCTAGGCTATAGTATTATCTTCTTACTTTGTAATAATGCATAAATAACTCCAATTTCCTGGAATGGTTGACTGGATGAAATTATTTCTTATTGTAAAGCTTTAAAAGTGTGTATTCATTTATAAGGACTGTGCTGCTAGTTGTATTCAAAACGATTTCCCGCAGTCATAAAACAAGATTAAAATTTGTGTCTTTGGGTTACTTTTTTTTTCTCTGACTTTCTGCATTAGTATTAACTTGATTCTAAGTATTAAATGCTAATATTTGACACATGAGTTCTGTAGGAATACTGGTGAGTTTATGATGTCAAGGTACAGAGAAGTAGCTGATATTGTTCTGAGGTACCTAGAACATCGGGATCGGCTTGTTCGCCTGAGCATTACGTCACTGCTACCTCGCATTGCTCATTTCCTCCGTGATCGATTTGTTACTAATTATTTAACGGTTTGTGAACTTGACTTCCTCATGAATGATCAATATGAGATAGTGAATCTCACAATTCAGGTGCAAGGATTTTGCGTGGGAAATGGCTAAGTTATTATTCTTCCTTTTCTAATGCTCACAGATATGCATGAATCACATCTTAACAGTGCTGAGAATCCCAGCTGAACGTGGCAGTGGATTCATTGCCTTGGGCGAGATGGCTGGTGCGTTGGACGGGGAACTCATTGACTATTTGCCGACAATTACGTCTCATCTACGTGATGCAGTGAGTGACTTGACATGTGGCTGTGTTTTCTTCTTTTGGGAATATGCGATGTGCAGTCTGAACCTTAACTTGTTTCTGCCATACTTTGGGGGATATTTTTAATTACTATGATGACCTTTCTCTGATAGATTGCTCCACGGAGAGGTAGACCATCACTTGAGGCTTTGGCTTGTATTGGAAACATTGCAAAAGCCATGGGACCTGCAATGGAACCTTATGTTAGGAACCTTTTGGATGTTATGTTCTCTGCTGGTTTGTCACCTACTCTTGTTGAGGCACTTGAGCAGATAACTGTCAGGTGATTATTCAATAGATTCAATCAATTAATGCTTTCTCACAATTTTCTGGGAATTCTGTAAAAACTTCACAATTTTCTTATGCCACTGGCTACTTTTTCAGTATTCCATCATTGCTACCAACCATACAAGACAGATTGCTTAATTGTATCTCACTGGTTCTTTCAAAGACCCATTATTCTCAGTCTAAGCCAGCTGTTCCTGTGGCTCGTGGGAGTACAACAAATGTTCCTCAGCAAGTTTCGGACATTAGTGGATCAGCCTTGGTGCAACTGGCTTTGCAAACCTTAGCTCGTTTTAATTTCAAGGTTTGTCATTGTATAGACACTGTCCAGTCATCATTGAAGCATGATTTTCATAAAGATTTAATTCTGGAGGTATTTTGTTTAGGGCCATGAGCTTTTGGAATTTGCAAGAGAATCAGTTGTTGTATTCCTAGATGATGAAGATGGAGCCACACGGAAAGATGCTGCCCTTTGTTGTTGTAAATTAGTTGCAAATTCTTTTTCTGGTATTGTAGCTACACAGATTGGTTCTAGTAGGTCCAATCGAGCTGGTAGGAAGCGACGACGTCTTGTCGAAGAGGTGATATCTTTATATTCTATTTCTTGATAGGTGATTTCAAGCCATTTCGGTTTGCTATTTTTTAATATTGTGCTGGTGATATGCCGCAGCCTGTTTCTTTATTTTGCTTATCTTTTTATGCTGTCTGTGTATTTTATTCTAGTATAAACTGGCCACTCCAGTACTGTGGTTTTGATGCTCTTTATGTAATTGCGGCATTGTTGATATAATTTTTTTCGAACAGCCTCAATTTGTATGATTAATTTATTAACTTTAGATGATCACCCTCTTTATTGTAGTTCACCACCTATTCTAGATGTTTCATTGAGGATGTATAAGTTTGCAATGGCATGATTAGTTACTGACTCCTACAACTTTCAGTTATATATGAGCTATTTTTTTGATCATTTATAGCAGTGTTTTTCCTGGCCTTTGGTTATGTTTCTCATTATTGTGTTTTCCCACATGTTATTTTTCCGATGTTACTTGCATTTTGAAATATCTTTTTGGTTCTCAGATGTTTTAAATTTTTGTTATGGTCTTCCACTTATAGGAGTGTTTTTGTTTTCATGGTATCATGTGTGCTGTTCATGTTTTTAATTAGTCTTGGTTCTGCAGCTTGTGGAGAAACTTCTCATTGCAGCTGTAGCTGATGCTGATGTCACTGTTCGGCATTCTATTTTTTCTTCTATCTATGGGAATAAAGGTTTTGATGATTTCCTGGCTCAAGCTGATAACCTTAGTGCTGTTTTTGCTGCACTTAATGACGAGGTTTGTATTTTTCGGAGATTAGATATTCTGACAAGAATTTCTTTTGTTTCTTTGTCCATTCAGTGTCTACGAGGAGTTATATAATATGTATCATTATCTAGTTTTTGTTGTTCAAAGATGCTTGCTATGTACCAAGTATTTTTTTCGTACTTGCTGTTATTTACTGTTCGCTTAACTTGCTCAGAAGAAGTCAAGTGCAGTGAGAAGCTCCTGCAGTTAACTTCTCTTAGAAAATTGTTGAAGCACGTGACTCTCTTTTCAGCCATGCATTTTTCATTTGTACTGCTTTTTAGAGCTCAACAAGTCATACAAAGTTGTTCAAATTCTTTTAAACACCACTATTGTGATATTAGAATTTAAGTTCAATTTTAGTTGTTGTCAAATGAGAAAGTTGTTTGTGCAATAAGATGAAAGGACATGTCGCTTTTGTCAACTACGCTTGATTATTGGTCTGAAGGATCTAGCTTTTCCTCATCCTCTTACAAGTTCAAATGAGAGGAAGAGTCGTTTTGGTTAGGTGGAGACTTTAATTGTTGCCAACATCATTATTTTAAAATCATCTTTTTCCTGCCAATTTACATCTATTTGATAAAATAAAATTGATTTTCAACTATTCACTCCAAGTATTGTTAAACCATGTTGTAAGTGCCGCAAAGCTCTTTTACCGTGCAATTTTTTGGGAACATATTTATGTTGTTCTGATAACAGGACTTTGATGTTAGAGAGTACGCAATTTCAGTGGCGGGGCGATTGTCTGAAAAGAATCCTGCCTATGTTCTTCCAGCTCTTCGACGCCATCTTATTCAGTTATTGACCTATCTGGAGCAGAGGTAATGCTAATACCTGTGTTATTTTACAGAGAGGAGACCTTGGCTGGTGGAAGAACTCATGTCCATGTTTTAGCATATAGGAAAAATATTTGATATTTACTTCCAGTTTTGCTATGTCTGCAGTGCTGATAACAAATGCAGGGAAGAAAGTGCAAAGTTATTGGGTTGTTTGATACGCAGCTGTGAGCGATTAATACTTCCATATGTTGCTCCTATTCACAAGGTTTGTTATGTACATGATCTCTAGCACTGTGTGTCTAATTCTTTCGGTTTTTTTTATTGTGTGCTGAGTAACCTTGTTTTCAGGCTCTTGTTGCTAGATTGGTTGATGGCACTGGAGTAAACGCCAACAATGGCATCATTAGTGGAGTTCTTGTAACAGTCGGAGATCTTGCTAAAGTGGTGGGTAAACTTTTTTTTCATGTCGGTAAATTTGGCGAGCTAAAAGGGTCTATTTTTTTGGGTTGACTTGATTAAATGCAAAAGGGTGGCAGTATCCATAATGTTTATTATGTGTATGTTTCCTTTGAACATGTTTTAGTTTGAAGATTAATTTGTCAATTCAATATTACGATTTCAGTTAATATCCTTGTGTTATTTGAGTTTTTCTTTTTGATTTTGCAGTTTTAAATTTTTTGTTTAATCACTTTTGCTCCTGCTCTCATTTCTTTACCATTGTAAGTTGTACCTGGGTACACATTTATTTATTCTCATTCAATGTCCTTGAATTATTTGGGCAAGCAATCGAGTCTTGAAAGGTTTTTCTTTGTTGTCATTGTATCTTATGCCTTTTCTCTTAGTTTCCAGTTATTATGCATCTCTTTCCTCTTTGAAAGATCTGTGATGAAGTTCTGTTCCTATAATTGTGTAGGGTGGTTTTGCTATGAGACGGTACATATCAGAACTTATGCCATTAATTGTTGAAGCTTTGCTGGATGGAGCCGCAGCCTTAAAACGTGAAGTGGCTGTTTCAACTCTAGGTCAAGTTGTTCAAAGTACTGGGTAAGTGGCATCTCTTTTTTTTGTGTAATTACAAGTTGATCTGTCAGTTTGTGTAAATTTCTTATGTGAATGACAATGGACATAGTCTTTCCTACTTTCCGTACTTGTCGTAGTTGGGGCATTCTTACTTGTTGCTCATAGTTATAGAAGAAACATGCTGTTGAAAGAAGGATGCGAACATGATCTGCTATTTATGCTAAGTTAGTATTATTAGCTCATTAGAAGGAATCTAATGTAAATTGGTTAGAAGAATCCCTAGATGCTAGCTAAGGTTGTCCTGAAATAGTGTCAGCCTTATAGATAGAAGTGTATTCTAACGTTAAACATATAAGAGAATACAACTGATTTCAAGTTGGTATCAGAGCTTGGTTTGGTATTCTCTAAAAAACACACTGAGAAAAACATCATGTCCACCTCAGAAGTTGTGAATTCTGGATCCACTATGATCTAATCAACTAAAGGAGAAACTGAATGGAGAACCTCCCTGAGAATCACCTCCATAAAACTGAATGGGAGGAACTTCCTCAAAAGGTCTCAGTTAGTTGTTATGTTTTTTTAAGGGAAGAAAGAAATATGGTTATATCACTGGAAAGGTGAGACAATCGGAGGAGAATGAACTAGAGTTTGAGAACTGGGAAGGAGAAAACTCAATGATCATGACACTATTGATCAACTCCAAGGAAGACAACATTGGATCTACCTACATGGGCTACACTACGGCAAAAGAACTATAGGATAACTTGGTTCTAATGTATGCAGATCTGGATAATAAATCCCAGATGTGTGAAGTGAGTCTGAAGATAGGAGAGGCTTGTCAAGGGAACATGGGTGTCACAAAGTACAACACCTTGAAAGGACTTTGGCAGGATCTGGATGCATTCCATTTCCATACCTGGGAGTCTGCAGGTGATTTAAGACATTATAGAAGGATTGTTGATGACCAAAGAATCTTCAAGTTCTTGGCAGGGCTCAACATGGAGTTTGATGAAGTCAGAGGGAGAATCATAGGCAGAAACCTTTTGCCATCATTTGATAAGGCCTTTGCAGAAGTAAGAAGAGAAGAGACAAGGAGAGGAGTGATGATAAAGGAAAACTCCAACACTCCATAAACAATCTACCTCTAGAAGAGCCAACACTGATATATCTAAGGAAGACGTGACTATGGATGCAAGATTCAATAAACACAGAAGAAAGAAGGATGACAAATCTGGACTATGGTGTGACTTTTGCAAGAAGGCAAGACACACAAGGGAGACATGTTGGAAACTCAAAGGTAAACCATTCGAGTCTAATGAACAAAAGGGACATGAGGTAGCCAATGTAGTTGAGGCTGGGACTGAAGTGTTTAGTGCAGAACAAATAAACTACATTAAAAAACTCCTAAAGCCACAAGCTAATGCAG
>CANYCX010347467.1:0-16308 GCA_948193385.1 Breynia disticha f. nivosa | reverse complement strand
ATAATTAGGATAACTCTTTGTGAGTAAATGAAAAAGAAGGAGTGGTTATGGTTCTGTGTGAACAATAAACAAATGATTAAACGGATAGTATATAAAACATACTATATCGGGCACGTGTGGATAAGCTCTCGACACTTTCAGGTGTGGGAGTGTGCCAATCATGGGCACTTTGTGTGCAAACTGGGCACTTTGTGTGCAATATTATAAATGGATCCATTATTTGATAACCTATACTCCTGGCCGACGAGGCCCGTTTGCAAACGTCTTATAAAGTGGTAATGTAGAGGTATAGTGAAGAAAACTAGAATTTAAGTATGAATGATCATACTAGGCAATGCATTCAGGAATATGCATTCACACCTTATTACATTTATGTGGTTATGGGTTATTATGTATGTATGCACTATGAAATTGATGTAAATTGTTCACTATGGTGTGATGAGTTGTGTTAATGGTAATGTATTTTGGAAGTTTGATTTAAGATAGGAGATTTTGGTTAAATATGTTTGGGTTGTACTATGAATTCTGTTGGTATAATTGTTTTGGATGATGTTTTGGAGGATTTTAATGTGAATTGAATGATTGAATGAAGATAGAAAATGATAGGAAATGTTTTGAATAATGTTATGCATAGGGATATGTTGTTTTGAAGTTTGGTTTGTGATTTGGGTGGAGTTTTACCTGATTAACAGGTGGATACACGGTGTGGCCCCTAAGAACGCGGTGTGGAGGCTAGTCCGCGTAGTCGTTGTGGACTCCGCATTCCTACCTGTTAATCTGAACAAAATGTTCAGCCAAAGTACGTGGGGTGAGACTGAGTCCGCGTAACTCTTAACGACAACGCGTACTTTGTGATGATACCGCATTCTGACCTGTGTCAGGTGTGAAAATGTCTTCATCACTACGCAGTGTGAGTGCGAGTCCGCGTACTTAGGTACCACTCCGCGTAGTGACGATGACCCCATGTTCTCACCTATGTTCAGCTTGAAAAGTGATAATTTTTGTTCTTATATGTGATATTAAGTGTTAATTTTTGAAATCTGAGTTTATGAAAATATTTCTTAAACTGAGTATGTTTATAATTTGAATTTACATGATTTTGGAATTATTGTTTGATACTAAATGAAGTCGACCTTTTGTGGTTATGTTACTTACTGAGTTTATAACTCACGCAATTATTGCCTACAACGCTCGGCAGGTATTTGAGAAGGTTTCCATTTTGGTTGGGATGATGTGCTACTGCTCGGATTTTGGAGTTTACTTAGAGACGGACCGAGGTGTGCTGTGCACTTGTTTGGATTAGGCTTTTAGAGCTTGTACATGACTTTATGTGTAAACATTCGGCATGAAATGTATTGGGAAGGTTATTTTAGAAATAGGAACTTTTCGATTCTTATTTCTTTTATAACCCGGGCCAGTTTGTAAATTTATTTTGATTATAAAACATGCCTTGTAAAGTATATTTTATGTTTATGAAAATGAATTGTTATCCTATGTCCTTCAATCTTTATTCTCTTAATTATTATATCTTATATTATTTTTAAATCAAAACTTGATTTATGGGTTCAAGTATCACTTATAGGAGGGAAGTTTTACGTGAGTGATATTTGAATTCGGGGGTCACAAATTGTACACTGAATATCCAACCTATTAGTATGTATAACTACTAAAATTAGGAAAAAGATCAACAGTAACAAAAGAGAATGAAATAGATACATATGATGGAAAAAAATTTAAAATATATGGCATTTATATGAATGTGATTAATTAGTACTTAATTATATGGTAATAAGAAGAGGACGTTTTATGCATGTATGTCATGAATGCACATGCTCAAATTGCACATTTTCACAAGTCTTTATTCAATAACTCATGCTCACCATACATTTGCATAACCATGCTAAACCTATGTAGATGAACCCATTTCATGTAATCCAAATCAATCATTACAAGTTACATACATTAAAAGAATTCCACACTCTCATCTTGCACATCGCCATTCAATTCATTCAACTGGAATCACAACAGCAATGCACATTATCATGTTAACATCCATAAAATCGCACTCTCAAGTATCATCATTTAATCTCATTCCACTAAATTCACAATTTACATCACACATGTCAAACATCGTACTATACCATCAAGGCATTATAGTTCAACTCACAAGTTAATGCACGTCTTTCATAGGTCACATCATTAGGCATAAATTGCATTCATTTCCCAACATGTTTTCATACCATACTAAGCCAAGAAAAACCCATTTATTTCTTGTAGCTCACAACCAAGCAACATCAATCAAGTACATCAAACATTATAGCACCATACGTAAGCACGGTCATTCTTTCACACATAAGCACACACACATATCATACCCAACATTTCCTAGCATACAGTCTCTAGTTCATGGTTACACATTAATTTACGCACTCAAGACAACATATTTAACCATGCAAAGAGTAAATATGGATAAGTGAGTGACGAGGTACACACTTATCTCCAATCTAAGTGAGCCCCTCCGGCGGTAACTCCGTTTTCTTTGCAAGCTTTGATCCCTACAATATTTGTTAAAACAACACTCACATGTAAGAGTTTTGAACGCATTTACACCCTTCAAACCCTAATTAATCCTACCCTTCCATTTTCCTTTCTTGCGTAATCCAAATTCCTAATCTGGTTGTTGTCTCTCTTATGATTCCATTTACCTGCTATGACATTCGTCCTAAACAACATCAATTTCCTCATTAACACCTCTAATTCCATAAAATCCCCAATTTCACTAAAACCCCAAATTCCTCGATCTTCCCTAAACCTCATGATTTTATGTTTAATGGTTACACCTATAGAAACTACCATAAAACCCATTTAAACCCTACCACTTCACTTCATTTATCACAGATTTCATCATAGGGTTAGACATTTTACCTGTTCTCTATGTTTGCCTCAAACCCTAGATAGGAGGAAAATCTGACAGGAGGAATGATTTGGTGTACGTTTTGCTGAAATTTGTATGTGGGTAGATTTAATTTGTGTTTAGGGAGCCCTAGGAAGGTGCATTAGGGTTTGGGGAATGTTTTGAGGGTTTTGGGATTTTTTTTTGGTTTGTTTTGGTTTGTTTTCATCACATAAATGGCGAGTCCAGGGTCCCAATAACGTAGGTTTAAGGAAATTAACGTAGGATAGTCAGCATACTTTATTCTGGGATTCAATCCCAGAATAATGTACGTTAATTGATTGAGTAACGTACGTTACTCATCTTATTCCTTGAATAACGTATGTTATTCTTGGGAGTAACGTACGTTACTCAGCAACAGTCCACTATTTTCTGCGTTTTTAACCTTCGTTTCATTCTACCTTGACTCCATCTTAACCCCTAACTCTCCTAACTTAATTTGGACTAGTTCACACCTATTTTGGAAGTTTAAATTTGAGGACGTTACAACCTGTGCTTATTGCTGCATCTAAGTCTGCTTTTAGTACCGGTGGTAGAGTTGTGAGTATTCATCGGAGTAGACTTTATAAAAATATTTTAGAAGCGTTGATGTGCTCCCAAAATTGGCTATGGTCAAATAGTAAAGGTAACACAATTTTTTTTTGTATTTTCAATTATTTTGTTATATTTTGAATACTAAAATTTTGTTTTTGTAAATTCGTGCTCAAGCTTGGATGCTAGTTGTTTATGTACAATTGAAGAAGATGTTGATTGATGATGATATTTGAATTTAAGTATTGAAGAGGACTCATAACATATGAGAATTTATTTGAATTTTATTTGCTTTTAGCTTGTAAGACTTTTATTTAACTTTTATGTAGGTTGAACATGTGTTTTTAATTTTGTTATTTGTTTGAGTTTTGACTCTATGAATTTTATTAACAAGAAGATTTAATTTTTAATGTTTTATACATTTTAAATATTTTTTATTTTTTATATTTATATCAAATGATTATATGAAAAAAAAATTATTATGTAAATGGGTGGTTAAACGGATAGTGGGTACCCGCGGGTAGTACTATTAGGGTATGAGACAGGTACGAGTATTATTTATGCGGGTTCGGGACGGGTTTGGGTAGTTCATATGCTAAACGGGTACAAGTTCAAAGTTTTTCGCTGCTACTTGACCCGATTCCATCCCTACTCTAATGCAACCTGCGTGCCCTTTGGCACCTATAATGCAAAAATGCAAATGATGTTATAAACATGAATGTTATCCAAAAATGTAATATGCCATCAACAAGATACCAATGCATTCTTAATCATTAACAATCATATTCATCCATCCATTTAACATTATTAGAATTATTTCTCAACAAGCCATTCATGAATCAATACACTACTACGTAATCAATCCAAAAAATTCAACATGACTCATAGTTTCAAGGCAACATTCAATATTCACATCACCCTTTAAGCAAAACATAATACTAATATCACACTTAAACATAAACACAATCTCATCAAAAATCATCTTTAGGCACAAACCCTATACACAAATTCATATATCATCAATACAAGTCACATCATACATAATCACATATGTCACTTTATCCATGTACTTACTCATCAAGTGTTCTAACAACACTTAAAACATAATCAACTAACCATAAAAATATCGTTCTCATTTTCAATTAGCAAAGACATAAAACATGAATAATACATACTATCTTTACGTAGCATGCAAAATAATTTTGCACACATACGTAATTAATTCAATTATAATTAACCATGCAAAGGTAAGATATGATAAGTAAGTGTTGAGTATACACTTACCTTGCAAGTCTGAGTTAAAATTACCGCTCCGGCAACCACTCCAACTCATCATCCTTGTTGCCATCTAAAATCATCAACACACACGCATGAACACACAAACAAACCAAAGGTGTTTTGTTTTTACCTTTTTGTCATACAGATTATGTTTTTATATCTTTTTTTATCATTCCATATGTTAGTTCCATACCATCCTAATACCTAAAGTTTGTATTCTCACTTACCATTCCTACAATTTACACTAGACCCACTTTTACCATTCCTTTTCTCTATTTTCAATCTGACCACTTAAAGTCATTGAATTTATGCTTCTTTTGCTTATATTAACCCTTAACATGTTCCTATAACTCTCTCTCTCTCTCTCTACACCATTTTCTCTCTCTAAAGGCATTACCTTTCTACCTTATTAAACCCTACATCAAAACCCATTTCATTCTCTATTCCATCAATCTACACCTATACTCAAAACACCATATAATCACCCAACAACAAATTTTATCAGTTTTAATTATAAGTATAATAAACCATAAGAAAAAATTCAATCTTTTACCTTTTCGATCTTATTTTCCAAGTGGTAGACTTCCTCCTTTGTGTGGGTTTTTTAGAGTACTTAGGGTTGTGGATGATGGAAATGTGATTAAAAGTGTTTGGGGGTGGTTTTGGGTGTGTGGGAATGTTGTTTGGGGTTAGGGAATGTGGTTGTGCTTTAAAATCCCTTTCAAACTCATTTTTGACCCATTTTAGACACTTTTCCCACCCAAATGGTTTGGTGCATGGTTTAGGCAAACTGTGCACTAAACCATTTCATTAATCTGCTGAAAAACATCCCATAAAGCACCAAACAGTTTGCAAAGCAGTCTGCATAGCTTGTGCACCAGCTTGTGCAACTCAAAGTTCTTACTACAAATTTCAACACTTCCTAACTTCGCACCGTTTGGCGGATGGTTTGACCAGGCCGTGCGACAAACCATTTAGCCTAAATTTTGCATTTTCTCCACAAAATTTTGTACGAAATTTATCAAATTTCATTCTGCTATTATCCTTATTATTAATTAACTTTTCTAGGACAAGTTTGAGGGCATTACATGGGGTATCTGTTAACCACTTACAAATTCGCATTTGATGAAAGTTTGTTCGAAAAAAGGGATAGGTATGCGAATCATTTGCATGTCTCGTTTGCAAGCAAATGTTTCGTTTGCATCATAAGAAAAATGATGAGTGAGTGAGAGAATATGAGGATTTTAAGTTGCAGCTGAGGAAGTGGCAAGGTAAAATGTGCATATTTTCAAATTCGGAAGCAATTGAGTTTTGCAGTTCAAGAACAGTTGTTTGAATGAAACTGTTCACCCAGGTGTCATGAATAGAAGTTGTCAATTGTGTTGAAGGAATATGTGGTGCGAGAACAAAGATGAAATGGCAGAACCTCTTAGAAATGATAATCACTCGTGTGTTTCTACAAATATAAGAGACATTGAACAGAAAAGGACAGACACATTACACATCACTCGTTTACTTTGTTTTATATTTCCTAAGTTTTCTTTAGTGTAGCTTTCAGTTTAGATGACAACCTAAGAGATCACTTGCAAATGGCAAGTTAATCATCATTGGAGACATATAATGTAAGCATTTCCATTTAGTCTATAACTTTACTTTAGTTAATTTAGTTTATTTAAAGAAATTTATTTTCTTTATTTCCTCATACATTTACTTTCTTTAAAGTTTTTTGTAGTTTAGTTCAGCATAATTTAGTCTAGCATTTAGTTGTTCCATAGTTATAAGTCCTAAACTTTTAGACAATATTAACTTACGCTCGATTTTTTTCTTATTTCCACATGAATTAAAACTACACTTTAATTCTGCACGCACAAGAGTTTTCTAACAAAAACGAATAAAAGGCTATCAATAGGAGTGGAGAAAAAGTGTAAACTTTATGGCATAAGGATAAAAAGTAAATAAGTTGTGCCAAAATATCCCTCGGGTTGAAAATTCACATTAACAAATTGTAATCGTACCAATAATTTTTTCCGCCAAAATTATTATTTATAAAATAAATATTATAAAAATTAAATTTAATTATTTATATTATATCTACTCTTATACTTATTAATTGTGTTATCGGTTTAGAAATATCTAATCGGACCATCGAACTCCTCTTAATAATCCAAAATCAGCCTATTGGATGTACTTGCACCTATTAGAGGTGAGCAAAAATAACCAAACCGACCACTCTAAACCGAAAAAAACCCGAACCAAACCGCTTTTATTGGTTTTTTGGCAGTTTGGTTTGATCGCGGTTTGGAGTTTTTTCAACCCGTCATGGTTCGGTTTGGTTTTGGGTTGGTGGATTCTCAACCCGAACCCAAACCGAACCGACCACTATATAAATTCTATATTAATAATTTTATATTGTATGTTAATAATGTTTATTAAGTTTAAACTTTGAAGTTTTTATTAAAAGTTTAATTTTTATAATGTTATATTTAGAATTATAATTTTAATATACTAAAAAGTAAAAATACTATAAGTAAAAAAAATATATTATTCAACCAAAAAATAGGCCAGAGAATTAAATTGAAATTTATATCTCCTTTCAATCCACCAATCCCACCAATTCAAACAGCTAAGAGTGGTCTGGTTTGGTTTGGTCTACAAGAAATAATTGGTTTGGTTTGGTTTGGTTTGTCATTTTTTCAACTCGTCATAATCGTTTTGGTCTGAAAGTCATCTTCTAATCCAACCAAACCGACCACTGCTCACCCGTACCACCTTCTCCTAACTGAAACGTTTAAAATACGAAAAGTTGTTCTGTAAATTAGTTATATTTGTTTTCTGCAAAAAAAAAGTAAAATCGTTTGTATAACATCCACGTGTAATAAGATGATAGCGAGTAAGGAGGCGAGTAGACACGCAAAGGTTGGACAGAAGCCAACAGAGCGTATATAAAAGCATGTGATTGAGGGAAGGAAGCCAATAAACATTACCAACACAATCCCAACCAAAAGCAAAACAAAACAAACCAAACAAACCTCACTGTCTGCCTTTTCACCGTACCGTAGCAAACAAAATCCGATCCGATCACCGAGGGAGGGGTAATATTGGAAAATAGTTCTGCATGAGCTGGTTGGGACACTATTTTCTTCTTTCTTCTAATTCAAACCATTTCATCACGTGTTTATTGATTTTTATTCTCCATTATTCTCCTCAATTGTCACCATCTCTCTTTAAATCCCAGAATTATAAGACCATCCACCCCTTATCGCCTTAGTTATTGGTTTTAACCAGAAGCGCTCTCAGTTATAATTTCGATAGTTGGAATTTAAACTCGAGGTGGTTGTTATTGTTATCAAATCATGGATTCTGGAATCAGGAGTAGTAGTCGCAATCAATTACGTAGAGGTTCGTTTCTTTTTCTTCTGTTATTTTTTTAAAGCAATAGTCGGCGTCGTGTAACGTTTTTCCTGTTTTTTTCCTCAATATAATATCGTTTGTCGGTGGCCTTTTTTGTGGTTGTAGTTCTTTGTTTTATTACTTTTTCTTTGTCATTTTGTTTAATAAACAAAGAGATGATAAAGAGTGGATAACGTTTGTAATTTCTATGTAACAACTTACGATTAATGAATTTGTAGCTCATCATACTAAAATTTATTAGAAAAAAGGTGGTGAGTTGGATCTGTGATGAGAGCAAATAGAGGTTTTTATATATGTGAATGATTGAGAAGTAAATGGTTGAATGATGCAGAAGAGTGTTATGGAAGTGAGAGGAGAAAATCAGCGTCACCCTCAGTCATAGTAATAGGTGGTGGCATTGCTGGCGTTGCTGCTGCTCGTGCTCTTCATGACGCCTCTTTTCAGGTTTTCTTTCATTTTTAAGATTATTATAATTTTGATCGTGGAATTTCGACTGTACATCACTGCAGATAATACTGACATCATTTCTATCAAAAATAAAGAATGAACCCATCAATGTTTCGTGTAGATAGATATAGGGTTTTGATTTTGCTTATGTAAATAAGAAAAAAAAAAGTTGAGATATTGACAGGAACCTTTCATAGGACGCTATGCGGTTTTAATATTGAATTGCAGTCCTTTTCTTATTGCAACTTTTGGTTGTTGAATTAAAGTTGTACATTACTACTGCTAACCATGACATCACAGAGAAAAAAAATGAAACCACTACAAAATTGTAGTAGATCTTTGTGGTTGTTTGTGTTTGGAGAGAGAGTTGACTTGGGTGAATTCGTTCAATTATATAATGAAGAAGTAACTAAAGAGATGTTTCCTTTTCGAAGAAAATTTAGTATATTGCACTTTTTATCGCATTTTAATTCGTTAAATTATATTATTATATTTTTTTATATTAGAAATCTCTAGTTTTAGTATTTTAGTTGTATTTGATGTATCAGGTCGTGTTACTGGAATCAAGAGACAGAATCGGTGGCCGAGTTCACACAGACTACTCATTTGGTTTTCCAGTTGACCTGGGTGCTTCATGGTGAATTAATTTACAATTTCTTTTACACCTTTCTGAGTGGATTTAGTTTTAGTGATTTTTTTGTGGCAATATAAGCTGATGATTACTTGGTTCGACAGGTTGCATGGAGTCTGCAAAGATAATCCCTTGGCACCTTTGATTGGTAGATTGGGCCTACCCCTCTACCGTACCAGTGGTGATAACTCTGTGCTGTATGACCACGATCTTGAAAGGTATCTCAAAATTGTGTTTCTATCAGTATTTCTAACATGCTGTGAATTCATAATTTTATATAATTTCATTTGTATTGATCTGGTTTGACTTGATGAATGATTTAGTTATTTACTAATAGAAAGAAGCTTCGTGTCCTACTATTTTGCAGTGATATAATGTATTTCGGATACCACAAATCCATCTGCCCTCGTATCTATTTGAAAATTTTGAACCAAGTTAATTCACCCATATATTTATGATTACACCAAATATATGGGCTGTTGCTGTTGAATTATTTTTTTCTTCGTGTGTGAAATTATGACTTTAAGTAAGCTTTTCTTATTCACCCAGTTACTTTGGATGCTTGAATTAGGTATTGAAGTATCTTTTGATATCTGTCTTTGGGATTTATATTTGATAAATTTTGCAGCTATGCACTTTTTGATATGGGCGGGGACCAAGTTCCGCAAGAATTGGTCACCAAGGTTGGCGAGGCATTCGAGACCATTTTGAAAGAGGCAAGTGTTCTTCATAGCTTTGCTTGTCCCTCACATTTTGTATTCTCCCATGACACTTTCATTTTTAAATTGGGAGAAAAGGCTGTTGTATTTGACATTTTGACTATTATTTCAAACAAAATGGTAAAGTATTTTTTTTTAGTTACAGTTTCTCTAACTAAAAGCTGCACTGCATTATAATACCTTAGTTCTCTTTTGAAACCAACATTGACTCTGTAAGTTTTGATTGATTTATTGATTGGGAATATCTTTTTGTTTCGTAAAACAAGTAGTTAAATTTTTCAGAAATTTTGTGCTTGCAAGCTGTGTGATTTAGCCTTCTTCTGAGCTGCACTCCAAAAGAATGGTGATATTCTGCCTTCATATTGGCAATAACTGATCTGGCATCCATCGATTTTTTGGCAGACTGATAAAGTAAGACTTGAATACAATGAAGATATGTCCATTCAAAGAGCTTTCTCGATGGTTTTTGAAAGAAAGCCAGAATTAAGGTGTGTTCACATCAGAAGAATTTGTGATTTTTGTTTTTCTTTTATTCTGCATTACTTATTTTGATTAAGTTTCTTTCTGTCACTCTACAGATTAGACGGCCTTGCTCATAAGGTGCTGCAATGGTATTTGTGCAGAATGGAAGGGTGGTTTGCAGCAGATGCAAATACTATCTCGCTGAAATGCTGGGATCAGGTAAATTTCATAAATGAAGCACCCTGGGCTCTTGCTTTAACAATATCTGAAGCACCTGCTTTGGTTTGAGTCTTCTCAATCTCTGCCAGCTCAGAGTAGTCTTTCCTTGAGTGACATGAAATCAAATGTTTGATTAAGCATGTGTAGAATTAAATTATTGCAGTAGCCACTAGGTGCAGATAGGCATGGATGACTGCTTTAGTTTTTTTTCTTTGTTTTTTTTTTGGACATGATTACTTCTCGTGTTTCTATTATTGGGTACTTTGGTACTAAATGATGTTTGCAAAATAAGAGGTTTGTTATGCTTTGATGGTCGGTAATTGTTGTGATATCTGACTGCAGGAGGAGTTGCTTCCTGGTGGTCATGGTCTTATGGTTAGGGGCTATCTTCCAGTCATTAACACACTAGCCAAGGGTCTCGATATTCGCTTGAAGCACAGGTACAGAACTATATACCTGATTTTTGTAACTCTTGTGTGCATCTAGAATATTGCGAGGGCCAGTGCATGGAAAATCGCATTTTGCGTATGTTTTATGTTTGATTAGATAGAAAATTTAATACTTTTTCATTCTTCTCTAGGGTTACAAAAATAAATAGGCGTTATAATGGTGTGAAGGTAACAGTTGATGATGGAAGGTCTTTCGTGGCAGATGCTGCTATTGTTGCTGTTCCGCTGGGTGTACTGAAATCTAAGGCTTTGAGTTTTGAACCAAAGCTTCCAGATTGGAAAGAAGAAGCCATTAAAGACCTCGGTGTTGGAATTGAGAATAAAATTATCTTACATTTTGACAAGGTGTTCTGGCCAAATGTGGAGTTCTTGGGAGTTGTTGCAGAAACATCCTATGGCTGCAGCTACTTTCTAAATCTTCACAAAGCAACTGGTCATTCCGTACTTGTTTATATGCCTGCAGGGCAGCTAGCCAAAGACATTGAGAAAATGTCTGATGAAGCTGCTGCCAATTTTGCATTCATGCAAGTGAAGAAGATACTTCCTGGTGCATCATCTCCGGTAATCCAGTTGCGATTGTAATATTTAATTCTGTGGTTTGTTTTGAAATTCCACAATATGTAACGTTATGGTGTTTGTTTTGGGTTTACACAGGTTCAGTATCTTGTTTCGCATTGGGGATCAGATGTAAACTCACTTGGTTCGTATAGCTATGATACAGTAGGCAAGCCCCATAATCTGTACGAGAGGCTAAGGATTCCAATAGATAATTTGTTCTTTGCTGGGGAGGCAACAAGTGTGAGCTACCCAGGGTCGGTGCACGGGGCATACTCGACGGGATTGATGGCTGCAGAGGATTGCAGGATGCGTGTCCTGGAAAGATATGGAGAGTTGGATTTATTCCAGCCTGTAATGGGGGAGGAGACCTCAGTTTCGGTGCCGCTTTTGATCTCCAGGATGTAACTTTTAGGTTGGTTGGTATTCATGTTAGCGTTGGGTCTCTTGTATGGTTAAAGATGCTGGTTGAGGAAATGGGGAAGTGCCAATTATATATTAAGTGGATAACTTAAAGTTCTGCTTTTGGTGGCGCATGTATGTGATTCATAGAATACTTACTGTAAGCATATGTTATTTATGACTTTAATGATTGATAGCTAGCTTGTGTTAAATCTATTGTATGCTTGTCAAGATTAATCAACTGTAACAAAATGGACAGCTTTGCCAACCACAGGTTGGGGTCGGTGGCAGTTGCTTTCATTAAATTATTGCACAATTGTTCACAAAAAAATCTACTGTATGTTTTTCAAGCCTTTTTTTGATAAATAATGATGATATTAATGTTGAAGGGTCATACCAATTTCTTACTGTTAAACAAGGGTTTTCGAAAAACCGAATATTTCAACTATAAAGAACCAAAGCCGAAAAAATTTCATTCGGTTTTTTTTTTCTCTTTATGTGTCCACGTATGCCACATATTTCTTTTCTCTGTGTCCACTTTCGTCACGTGTTTTCTTTTCTTCTCTTCTCATGTGTCTATATATGCCTCATATTTTCATTTTGATTTCATGCGCCCCCATATTTTCATGCATCTGTCGATGCTATTAATCATGTGCGTCCACATACACCTATAATGCATAATGTGAGATGATGTAATGAAGATGTATACATCACACTCAAAACCACATTAAATCATTAACATGGCATCCATATACACCCGCAACAATGCATATATATTCTTGATGTTCACATAGACCAATTTAAGTTATTTCGACATCCACATACACCCATATCCAAACATCATTCCTGGTGTCCACATACACCCATTACATAATATCAATGCGTCCACATATGCCTTCATTCTCATAAATCTTTATTTAACATTTGCTTATAATATCTCAATACAATAACAACTTGAACACTCTTAGTTCCATCATGTAATCACACCATAAGCAAACTTACTCGATTTGTTCATTTAAACATTATCACATCTAGGGAAGGACCCAAGAATTTTTTTGTAGTAGAGCACCAATTAATGTCTTAGCAAAACTCCAACATCAAAGCAAAACCATTTAAAACCGATGAGTTTCGCAAAATGAAATCAAGTTTTTGGAACCAAAATGACGTCATTTTGATCCTCTTAATAAAAAATAATAATAGTTAATAAAAAAATATTTAGATTGTCTTATATAATTCTAATTGAAAAAAAAATCTAGTAATTGAGTTTTCTAACCTAAATAAATATTTATTTTTGTTACAAAATTATTGCATAATGTAAACTTTCATGTCATAAAATAAAAAAATTATCATAAACACTTTGAAAATTTATATATTTATGCAAATTTAGGAATACTTATAATAAAATTAATTTTTAATATTAATTTTTATATACACATTGATAATTAATTAGTGCATTCAAACATTTTAATTACTTTATTATTTAAAAATTTGAAAACTATTATTTCAGAACGATCTTGTTTTAATGGTAATTTTAGGAATCGTACAACATACACAAACGATTTATTTTTTTGAAAAACAAAGCCCAGCCAACTAACTTCATTCTTTAGTTTTGTATTGTTCATCTTCTTCAACAAAACAAAACATCCCTCCTCCGACAACCTCTTTCATCGTCAACATTTATGACACTCAAGCAATTCAATTTTTCTTTTTTACTTCACCATCTAAACAAGAGACAAAATCCTTCTCTCTAATAATAATATTACCTAACTTTAACCTCTAACAAAACAAATCATATAAAAAATCGATAAGCTCCGAATAAAACCTCAATGGCGGTGGAGGCACGTGCCCCCACTGCCCCCACCTAGATTCATCCTTGATCACATCTTTCTTTGACAACAACCATAAACTTGCACATCATACAATTCAACCAAACAGTCAATATCACAATAGACTCAAGTCTTTCACACACACTAAACAAATACCTCAATCAACACACACATAAATCTTAAGCGATTAATACCGTATAAAATTAACCATGCAATACAACCAAAGGTAAGTAAGTATTGGGTACACACTCACCTTGCAAGTCTGAGCTACACTTGCTCCTTCAGCAACTGCTCTTAATTTGTCTTATTGCCTACTCCTAAAAAAACACAATTTCGTGTGTGTGTGTGTGTGTATATATATATATATACACACACACACACACACACACACACACACGTATACATATACATATGCACACACACACACACACATATATATATATATATATACACACACACATATATATATACACATACATATATATCTTTGTGTGTGTGTGTGTGTGTATATATATATATGAGTTTGCAAACCACACCAAAAATCCTTCCCTTATATGTTTTTCTCACAAAGTTCATTCTTTTACATTGTTTTAACCATTTTCTCACATCCCACACCCACCCTAACACCTAAACTCATTCTCCTATGTAAAGTTTCCACCTTTTGTACCAAACCTTATTCTACCTCTTTTACGAGTCTTACAACTCTAAACCCATTTCATTTTTCATACGCTTTTATTTACTCTCACTCTTAAAGCTTCATGAAAACGACATCCCTACATTTCCTCTCTATTTTTTATTTTTTACTCTCATAAAAATAATTAAAAATTTACGGCTTACCTTATGTGTGAGATTCTCTTTCTAGGTAAGATGTCCTTCTCTTGGTGTTTGTGAGTGGTGGATTGTATGGTAGGAGCATTTAAAGGTGGTTTTAGGGTAGTTGAAGTGTTTTTTTATGAGTTAGTATAGCTATGGATGTTTTTAAATGATGTTTTGGATCGATTCTACGTGGGACTCAAAATTTATTTCCATTTATTCTAAATATTTAATCAAAGCTTGGATAGTTATCTAATAAACTTCGAAGAGTTAACAATTTATTAAAATAAAAAAGACATACAAATGAAACCACAACACAAAAGTCAAACCAGTTTATTCAATTGAAAACTCTTTTACAAAACTATCCACTTTTAATAGATACGTGCTCGAATCCTCCTCGTGGCATTCCTACTAAACCTACACAACATTAAAACAACATACAGAGGTGAGTATATAAAAATACCCAGTAAGTGATAAACATATTTTTGTTAAAATAAAGTGCACGGGAAATTCCAGTCAACACGAGGCGTGCTTGATAAACATGGGGACATTATCATCACTGATTTCCCAATTGTCACAACTGGTGCCATGTTGAACACGAGTTGTGCTCTTCTCATATTTATTACAACAAGAAGACGTTCTAGTCAACACGAGGTCGTGTTGAGATTCGAAAATGCCTATTTCATTCTGTTTGTAAAGGATTAGCATACAACATTCTATGTTTTAAATTTCATATTCATTTTGGGCATATCCTAAGCCAATTCACACAGATTAAATACACTTACTTCAGCACAAAACATCAGAATCCCAGATATGGCATGTAAAGCACAAAACATCTAGCACATAGACATCTACACACTAATTCCATCTCACGCACACAACAACTAGTTCACACAGAACATCAATATAGCACACAGCAATATCAAGATCACACATATCAATATCCACACATGATAGCACAGAACAATCACAAACCACACAGGTTCTATATTATACAGATATCCATAACATGGCCTTATATGTAACGCCCTCCATTTTTCGTTATTTTATAATTTAATTGAATATTTAATGAAATTACGTGAGGAAATTTTTTGCGGAAAATATTAATTAGTAATTGGTGATGAGTGTAGAATAGTATATGAGATTAAAATCGGGTTAGGTTAAACTAACCGGGAGAGAGAAAATCGGGAAGGAGGGAAGTATGTTGAGTAGGGGACAAAAACGTCATTTCCGAACCCTATATATATATCTCTTCCTATCTCTCTCTATCTTGCTCACCATACACGTTTTTCACTCCCAAAAACCGAACCGGAATCCAAAAACCTTAACTGAGCTTGGAACTAGCTGAGATTTGGTGATTGGGAGTTGTAGGATCGGATTTAGAAATCAATTCGGTAAGTTTCTTCGATTAGAATTTCTTTAATCACGTTTTTGCTCATGACCCAACTTTCCGAAGTGATTTTTCGCACATTTTAAGTCCGAATTGGGTAAAATTGAGTTTGATTGAAAGGTATGGATGTGTAGTAACCAGTGGTATCATATTTTGAGGTTAATTTATGGTTTTGGTAGGTTAAATCAAAGTTTAAAGTGGAAAGGGTTAGAGTGACGGGAT
>CANYCX010347046.1:0-21303 GCA_948193385.1 Breynia disticha f. nivosa | reverse complement strand
ATATATTGGTTGTTTTCTAGAGGAAAATTAATTAATTTGCATGTTTCAAAAAAGCGTCCAGTGCGTATTTTAGTTCATCAATATTTGTCAAACAGTTTGAATTTGAACAATACTATGACTAGTTGTTTTTTGCATGGGTTTAAGAATTTCAACTAAAATCCATACACATTGTGCTATTTTACATTCATATATCCTCATTCAAACAATTAATAACCATACAAGGAAACGTGACAATGTTTAATGTAATTGTCGGGAATTTAAACTCCAATAATAATATAGTAAATGAACTAGCTAGGTCACAGCTGATCACGTATACTTCAATTCTTGCAAAATAAAATGAAGTGCGAGTTCGGTTTCTCTGTAAGAATTTTGACAGAGTTTTTATTGATATTTTGGTCTGAAGAACGAAGTATTTGGGTACCACATACTAATCTTCATTCGAACTAGGCATGATCACAATAGCGACAAAATTCTCCCAACTGAGATTTAAAGCAGCTGCAAACTCATAACTTAACTCGAGATCACTGATTAAGCTATAACAACTCCCACGTCAGGTCAGTTCTGTGGGTCCTACATGTATGGGTTAATCAATGGTGTTGCTAACCAAATTCTAGTTTTTATGTAATAATCAATATTGTTAATTTATGTATATAATCCTAAATAAGAAATAAAATGCGTGATCAAATTTTAAAGGCTAATGACTATGGACCATGCTGGGAGAATTCTAATGTCATCGTGTTTTTTAGTTCGAAAAATTACGGAAATGTCCGATTTTGTGTTTTCAATCGTAGGAATGTCAGCGTATGTTTGTTCATTTTTGTTTATGTCAGTTCTAGTTCATCAATTATACGAATGTCCGATTTTGAGTTTACAATTGCAAAAATATCAGGGTATATTCATACATAGATTTAGTGTTCATTCTTATTTATTATTGTTCATATATCGAGAGAATAAAAAGTGACATTTTTGCATTTTAAAACATGAAATCGGACATTCATATTATAAATAAACTATAATCTGACATAAACAAAAAATGAACAAATATATACTGATATTTCTATAATTTCAAACTCAAAACATAGTAGTTTAAATAATTATCTGTTTTTACTATCACGGTAACATCAGTGTTATTATTACATAAGATTATTTTTATTGTTATCGTACTACGTTGAAACTAGTTTGGTTTTTTTAACTGAATGTTAATATGAATCATCTCTTTAAAGAAACTCAATGAGACAGTAAATTAAAATTATCTAATACAATAAAAATAAATCTGAATTTTTTATTGTTTTTTTTTAAATAAAATGTTTAGACATGTTCTACTATCTCAATAAGACTCATCTCTAAAGAGACTCATAGTAAAAACTCGAGTCTTCTTGAGTTCCATTGTCGTAGCTCGTGAATGTGAATTTCCAAATTTTGGTGTGCTTCCATTTTGCAGGCAGTTGTAAATATATGTATGTTACATGACCGTAATATGATTAGTCTCGGCCAATGTGTCGGGATACCAGGGTTCAGACAAAAAAAATGACCGTAACATGATTAGTCTCGCAATTAAATGCATCTTAACTTCTTCCAATTTAACAACCATTATAATCATTCCTTAGCTCAATTTTTCAGGCCTCGGCCTTCTTTATTTCTCGTTGTTGCTTAGCCTTGGCTTTTGAATAGGACGACATGTCGTAGTGTGATGGGTCTAAGAGTGGGGTTGTTTTCTTCATTTCGGCCTGTTAGTGGGTTGTTGTTATTTTACCGAAGATTAAAAGGACTATACTGTAATTTTTCAATTAATTTATTTGTTTCACCACACGTGTAATACAGCTGCTCCTGAATTCACATTCAGAGCTATCTCGACCGTCCACTTCATCTTCTCACATATATTTCCACCGAATGAACGGTTCAGATTTACTAAAGGATTAGTTCCCACAAAAAGATATATCAACTTTCCTCGCATTTGTTGCCCCATCAAAAAATTCTCAGAGAAATGGAAGAATCAAAGCCAAACCCATCAAACTCTTCATCAGGTATACTTATCTACCTTCATATCTGCTAATTTCAAACGTGGGTTTGAATTATCTTTTGTTGTTGTGAACACAATTGTGTTTAAATTAGCTGTGTTTTATTCCTTGCATGTTGAATGATCAGGTTCTCGTTAACTTGCTTTGCAAAGATTTGGTCTTTGAGTATTTATTGATTCATACAAACGATTAAGATAATTGAAGTAGAAAGAGAAGTGATTATTTTTTGTGGCTTTTGTTTGATAGAAAAAGATGTGAAATCTCCAAACTTAGTTGAAAGAGCAAAGGAAGAGATTGAAGCAATTGTTCATTCACCAAAGCATCATAAAGAAACACATGGAACCAGTGAGGACATTGATGAGAACACTCCTGTGGATGAAGTTAAAGGACCGAGTGTGTTTGGGAGAGTGAAGGAGGAGGTTGAGGCCATTGTTGGAGCAGTTCTTCCTAAGAAGGACAAGAATAAACAGTGATCTTGACAAAGTTGAATAACAGAAATATTGTTGATGATATTTTATTAATTTCAAATTTTCATGACAGCTTGTATAGTTGGATGATAGCATCTGGTAGCTGCTATGATGGATCTCTTCTTCCTATTTAATCAAAATAATTCACTAATTATAGCAAATTTTTACTTTGCCAAGGTTGCTATGTTTGATGGATCAAGTTAGTTTTCCTACTGTTCATTGCTCTCTTTTTCAGGTTGTTGGAAGTGCTGAATGAGGATTGCACAGCACATTGAATGATCAAATCACTCTAATCAACACAGAGATCAATGGAGGAATCCTGAACCAACCCTTTGACATTTATTCAGCATAGATGCACTTTTTTTAGTTTCAATTGTGTTTCAATTTGGGAAAATATATTACCATATAGAGACTGTCACAGACCAGCAGTGCCTACCTACTACATAGACTCATCAGCTGAAGAGATACTTCAGGGACTTGTGTGAATCAAAGACCTTGCTTCTCAGGTTAACCTTCACAGCTCAGTCACAACTCTAAAACTGTCCAAAAAAGTGTTACGTGTGGATTCTTAAAATGCCATAAATTTGAACATGGAATGGTTCTGTCTGGCATATCAAAGAGAGTATTCTCATTGAATGTGCTCATCTGGCCATGCCAGAAAACCCCATTTGGACCACAGAAGAAAGAAAAACTTTCAAACTGCCATTATATTTGATGGAAAAAATGGATGGTTCAGATTGGATTAAGATGGGTAAGTCTATGTATTCTACACCCAGCAACTTCAGTAAGGTTGACCCTAGTCTCTACCCTTATTAAATTTTTTAACTAACTCATTAAATATTTTCTGTCAGAACTGCAGGTTTCAGACATTGATGCCTTTTTCTTTTCGGGTCCACGCCAATGGATTTTTTTTCCTTCCACTTAAGGAAGTGAAACTATCAGAGAAGAAAAATAAGGCTCTGCAGTCTAGGGTAGCTAAGATCTCACTTTTTGGTATGATCATTTGTAGATTAATGGGGTGCTTGTAGATTAATCAGAGCAATAAAGCAGGGAGCTGTTATATTGTGTGCATGAATCACCTTGGCTTGTTTTGAAAGGTAAAGTAAGCAAAGTTGACAAGGCCCCATATTGGAGTGAGTTGTCAAAACGAAGTGTAAAGTTGGGCTGTTTTTCACTGTTTGACAAGAAACCAGAAATGAAGAATCACTTGCTTGAGAAGCAATATCTTTGGTCAGTTCTGATCGATCAGTGCCAAAAAGACTAGAAGTCTCTATTGAGGAGAAATCCAAGAAAAGAAATCCAAGAAATGGATTTTCTAGGAAATAGGAAAGAATCTGTTAGTTTTTGGCCTTCTTCATTGTATATATACTAGTTGCAGCAATCATGCATGAGGGCTTCTTAAGTGAGTGGTAAACCAAAAGACCTCTATCTTTCTGTCTCAAGATTCCTCATCACACTCATACCATCATCATTACCACCATCATTAGAGGTCTAAATCAAAACGCATGGAGACTAAACTCTGTTGCTTCCTTTTAGCACTACAAGTTGCTGTTGGTTTAGTTTCAGCAACAAGCAGAACTTTTGCTCCTAATGATGGTGTTGGTGTTAGTCAACGTGGTAAGATTTTTTTCCAAAACTGGAAGTCAAAACACTTCAAATTATTTTCACTGTCTTTTCACTTCTGTTCTAGTTTTCTGGTTCCCATATTGATGATAGGTTAAAAATATTTACTCATAAGCATAAATGCTTGATCAATTGCAGGCCAGAGCACTACAAAGTCTTCGCCGGTTGCTATCGGATCCAATCTTGCCTCAAAACAGGTACTTTCCACTTCTCTCGTCTCCATTTTTCTCTCAAGAACAAGATGTTGAAACCACAAATACTGTTGAAATGATGCAGAAGGAGGGCAATGGCATGAAAGGAGAAGGAAAACTGAATGAAGAAGAAGCATATAGTAGAGAGCTAAGCAGACTAGGCTCAAGTCCACCAAGCTGTGATCACAAGTGTTATGGTTGCACACCATGTGAAGCAATTCAAGTGCCCACCACCTCCAAAAAACACAGCCATATTGGGATTAATTATGCTAATTATGAGCCTGAGGGATGGAAATGCAAGTGCGGCCCCTCATTTTACAGTCCTTGAAACAATGAAACTCATTCTTGTTCTTGCTTTAGCTTTCTCTGAGTTTAGCATTGTACAAATTATATTCACATTTCGGCTTCAGAGAATCTTTCTTTGTACTGTTTATTAGTTGAAGAGTAATGTTTCAGCGTTATTACTTCTTATCGTCTTTTAAAAATCAAGCATGAGTGAAGCAGTTTTAGCACATCTGGGTTTTATAGTTAGAAATATGTGTACGGGCTAGGATTGAGATTGCAGATAAAAAGGACGCAAAGTGTAAAGAGAGGAAAATAGAAGGACCAAAAAGAGGCAAAGAGTATAGTCCTGTTGTTCCTTATTTTCAACTTTGATTTTTTTTTTGTATATACTATTTCTCAAATTTAATATAAATTTGTAAGAAAAATGTAACAAAAATACTGAACTTGTAAAATTTTAAAGAAAAAAAATTAATTTATCCCATTGTATAACAATAGTTTGTATATCATACTATTTAATTATAGATATAGATTTAGGATTTAACATCTCTTATATTTATAAAATTCTACATTTTGACTAAATTTGATATTGTGGAAAAAATATAAATTTGGATGGATACAATGTTTATATTATAATTTTACACATTTGAAATTAATGAAAAAATATAATTATTTTAATAAAGACACTCAAATTTATAAGTATATTCTAACGTTACGTATCAAATTATAACCTGATTAAATTAATTGTGAACAATTTTTTTCATGTTGTGTCGACATATTTAATAATATTTTATGCGTATGTTTTATTAAATTTGACTTGTTTATCAAATGTGTCTGAAGAATATGTAGAAACGACACAAACTATCGTGCAAACATAAATGGTCATCTCTACCTAACGTGTACAATACTACATATACAAAATATATCACCTTATAAAATGAGTACAAAATATATACAGTTATTATTTTTTACTCGAGTTTCTACAAAAGAGATCAATTGTTGTGAATTATGTATGCTACTTAATTTTGATGGTCCGTTTGTTTTACCGAAATCGATTTCTTTCGGAAAATATATTTAATGTTTCAGATGAAATTCATAAGACAAGGTTTTCTCTAGTATAATAAAAATTTGAAAGCCTTAATTGTAAGATCAAAAGAATAAAAGGACCAAAAACACAAAGAAATAAACAAGACTTGGAACAGTCGATTTCTCTTCATTTCATTTCCAAGCATCGCGAAACATAAATAGCTCCAAATCAAATCTACTGAAACAAACCCAACAATTTAGCTCTATCAATTCTAACAATGGCTGCATCCCAGGTGAGATTCTTTCTTCCGTTCTTGTATCACACTCATTTGAGCTAAAAATATTCAATCTTTAATGGTTGTTCACTCTAACTATTGATAAATTTCAGATGATGTTTTCTTTATGCGAATTTGTTCACTTTCTGTTTGGTTGTTGAGAAATTTAATGTAAAATAATTATAAAGTTGAGGTTTCGAATTGGGCTTTGCTCGATCCGTGAAAATATTAAGAAATTACAAAGCTTATGGATTTGATTGTTGATAATGTGATTGTAGTGCACGATCTGAAACGTATTTGTATTTATGGTATTTTCTTATTTGTTGGATCTGTTATTTCGAAGCATAGATTTGAATGACTTGAAGGGAATGTTTTTGTCTCTGATTTTTCTGCCAATAGTTGTTGTTTGTGTTGTTTTTAATCTTATTTGGGATTTGCTAGCTCGGGGTGTTAATGTTATATGGTGAATGTGTTAAATTCACAGGACTCTTGCCCTATGGTGAAGAACATTTTATTGCTGGATTCTGAAGGGAAGCGCATTGCCGTGAAGTATTACTCGGATGATTGGCCAACAAATGCTTCCAAGTTAGCTTTTGAAAAAGCGCTGTTCGCAAAGACGATGAAGGCCAATGCTAGGACTGAAGGTTTGTTGGATAGAACCGTAATTCTTGTTGTATAGACAATACCTGTCACTAGGATGTGAGCGTATGGTAATTCATTGCACTAAAAGGAAAGGTGTCGGATTTTATCATTTTTTATGGAATAATTGAATAGATGTTGATGAGAATATTTCAAATGAAAAGGATTTCAGTTGTTGCCTTTCTTGCTATGAAGATGGAAAAAATAATTTCAGTTTTTCTGCTTTGGATTGCGCAACTGGTTTGGCATGTGGATTCGTTCTCTCTTAATTGCAAGTAGATTAGATGATGATGATTTATTGTGTGTACTCAAAATGAGTGAAGTTTCAGAGCAAATAATTGATTCTACTTCTGATATGGGCTGTGTTATTTACAGCGGAGATCACGATGTTTGACAACAACATCATCATCTATAAGTTTGTCCAGGACCTCCACTTTTATGTGACAGGTGGTGATGATGAAAATGAATTGATCTTAGCTGCTGTTCTCCAAGGATTTTTTGACTCCGTCTCACTTCTCTTGAGGTAAGATCGTTAATGGATAAACGTTTTCTCTTAACTGTTTTTGTGGTTATTTTGTTCTGTGCCATAACTTTACAGTTTCTTCCTATAGAGGCACTGTTGACAAAAGGGAGGCTTTGGAGAATTTAGATCTGATATTTTTGTGCCTTGATGAGATTGTTGAAAGAGGGTATGCCATTATTTTTCTCTGCACAATCAATTCTTATTATTTTGCCGTGAAATGTTTGTTCTTGGAGAGCTTTGGTACTGAATCATGGAGATGAGTGTAATAATTACAGAGATGAGCCAAATTATACCAGGGAGATTTATTTGCACATGCTTAGAACCAACTACAAAGAATCCCTGGACTGAAGCCGAATTACTGGTCATGCAAATGTTAATGTTAGGAACTTAGGATCGCTTCAATAATTGTGGTTGGTCCAAAGTAAGAGTGACAGTGCCTGGATTCTGGAACTATTCTTGTCCTTCGAGTGCAGTACAACGTAGGAACAATTTTTTTTAAACAGGGCAAATAAAATTTTGTTGGTGATGGATTAGGAATACGAAATAAAGGAAAAAATTAGAGATGTAGGTTAACAGCGTCTTCTAAGGGATACGTGTAAGACTATAAACTAGGAAATATGGACTGTTGAATGCCTCCTATTAAACTTCTTTTGATATTCATTGAAACATTGTGATTTATAACCTTCTATGAAATAATCATTGTTCTGGTTTTCATGTCTCCTCCTTGTCCTTGTGGACATGAGATTAAACTCTAATGAAGAAAGAGGTATGTTTAACACATTTCTTTCTTTTGGCAGAATGATACTTGAAACAGATCCAAATGTTATTGCTGGAAAGGTTGCAGTACACAGCATGGATCCTGGTGCACCATTGTCTGAGCAGGTCTGTTCTCTTTCCATAATTATGATTTATCTCACTAATTTTACATGCTGAATGGCATTGCTGTCCGCAAGTGTTATTGAGAAATAAAAAAACCTCAACTCCAAATCATTTCTTTCAGATTTAAGAACCAGTATTTGATCCAACTTCTGGTGTGATTGTTGTCAGTACATTTCTCCTTATTTTACTGCTGATCACCGTATTCAATTTCTATTCTAAAATTGCAGACAATTACTCAAGCATTGGCAACAGCTCGAGAACACTTGACTAGAACCCTCTTTCAGTAAATTTTCTCGTATGCAAAAGATGAGTTCGCATTTTGGATTGATATTTTTTGTATCTTGGCATTATAGCAGCACTGATTATTTGGAATTTCTATATTGAAATAGCATCCCATGTTAGGATTCTTTTCTGTTCTGTGAGAAATGAAGCTGAGTTTCTGATATATCCTTAATCACTCGAGCCACCCCATATTGCTATTTGGCTTTGCGGCATTGGTTCGATTTGTGCTTGTTTCTAGGCTGTGGCTGGTCTAGGTTGATTGAGTCAAATGTTCCTGATTTTATGCATATTACCTTGTACGAGTCATTTCCAATGAATTATACTTTCAATGTATCTTCTTCTAAAAGATTAGCCTTGAAGATGAGCTCTACAGAATAGCAAGTTAGCAACTTAACAGCTAAATTTTGTTTCTAATAAGGTCCAGACGCAGTGATTCGCATTAGTATTGCTCTTCTGAGTAATGCACATAAGGAAACTGGACTTGGGTTGGGATTGGGAGCCTGTGCCAACTCAGAAAGAGTTTTATTTGTGGGCTAAAGACAATAATTTGATAGTAATATGTAATACTCACAGCAATACAACTAAGATGATTGTTAACCAGGGCGTGTGGTTGAGTGGTTAAGGCTCATTCTCCCTTAACCAAGATCCAAGGTTTGAATCCTGGCTTGGGTATGGAACGGGTTAAAACCTCTGGCCAGCTGTCCTACTCTTGAGGTACCTGCAAATCAGCGAGCGAGGATTAGTCTGAGTGTGAAAATTTCGGGACTTGCTCAGGCATAAAAAAAACTAAGATGATTGTTGGAAAGATTTGTTTAATGAATACAGCAAGTTTGTACCAATTATATCTGCCACTCTAAAGTGACTTTGGACTGAGTTTAATAACAAAAGTAGAATTGGAAAAAGAAGTGGGTGTTATAATTCTCCTTAAAGGACTTGGGAGATGCGTTAAAGCAAGAAATGCTGTTGGAAAATAGTTCCTTGAATACGACATTATCATAATTGCACCGGTAATCGAATTGAAAAAGTGGTTGAGTGGTTGGTTCACTCGTAAAACTGGTAGTTTATTTGTCCAACCTGATCGGTCTAAATTATAAAATTAGATTGAACTAGTGGTCTGTTTATTAATTTATCGATTCGATCGACTGTTCGGTCTGACTTTTGTAATTGCTTGAATAATCTACTCAATCACACCATCTTTTTCTCTTTAAATTCAAATACCATGATCGTATTAGTTGGGTTGATCATCTGTTTTCTGACAAATCTTCCATTCTACGTTTCTTTGTACTGTGACAAATGATTCCTTCTTGTTTGTTGGTTTTTTCCATTGATTTGATTGATGGACTACATTACATATGAATCAAACTTCATACCATCTTACTCTGCCCACTTGCCTTTAATAATCTCATCCTTTCATTAGGACTAGTCAATTTCCTCAATGTTAACACATGTAACTCACGAAGGTTCATAACCCTTACATGATAACTACGGGGAATCTTTTAAAGTTAGGTCAAAACAACGTTTAACCGTGTCCGCAACACGACTGGCGTAGACTAGGTGAGTCGATTCCTGTTATTCTTGTCGTCATACGAAAATTGAATCCGTGTTGTGTCATCGTACTAAAAATCGTCCGCTCTCAGATCACTTGTACGAGTATCATTCGAGGTGAACATGCATGTGCATTTGGTTGCTAGTTTTCTGTTATGTTGTGAGACATTATCCCAACATTCCATCAACATTCTTCCTTTTGTTTAACGTATCCCACCAATTCATATTTGTGCAGCAAATATTCCCCAATTATTGCACCATTTGCTTCTTCCATCCCTAGCCACTTTCATATAAACTATCTCAAGTGAGCTTATAACATTAAGTGCACAAATTCCCAAGTCATCAACCCTCTTATAAACCCACGAGGTATCGGCTGAACTGATAATCCAACTCTCTCATGAAAGCTTGAATCAGGTTCGAGTCCGAGGAGAGTCGCCCCTGTGAGGGAGAAGTCGTGCCTCTTGCTTAGAACCTGGATTAGTCTCGGCCAATGTGTCGGGATACAGTAGATTCAAACCAAAAAAAATAGCTGCTAAAGTTGTTTTCCTCCGCAAGTTACGGATTCAAAAATTTTACAAAAAATCCATAGTAATATACATGAAAAGACACGATAATAGAGACGATATTGTACAAAAATACACGAATAAAAATCTTCTTTTTTTTTTTGCATAATCTTCCCATCTGCCCTAATTACCTAGATTTAGAACTCAAATGGAGGATAAAGGAGTCGCCATGATTACGTTTCCAAAATAATGTAATGGAGCCCATCATCCACTTGGTGACTCTTTAACTTTAAAAGCATCACATTCTTTCTCCTCAATTGTCATGTCATTTAACTGCATCTGATATACTCACCATATTATCAACTTTATCATAACATAAACATCCAATTAATTTATCCTATAAGTTTATTCAGACTGAGATAAATAATCTATCATCCGGCAACCATAATGATTAAGATTTAATTCAACTGCAAATCATTATGATTATCTCTTTGTTTCTGTTCAGATTGAAACTCTAATCACCTTGTTAATGAGTGCTTTCTGGAAGGAAGAAAGATTAGATAAGTATGTTCGCGAGCTTCTGAACCGCGTACTATCTTGTTCAGACTCTGTTCGTTTAACCATTCGAGTCTAACGTTTTCTTCACGAATATACTTGATTGTAAACGAGCCGAACTCGAACGAACTCTTATCGAACATGAACTTGAACAACTTGCGAGTAACTCAATTCATTTAAAGTAGTACTGAGAATATAGTTTTGAATTAGTGTTAAAGAAGATGTTGGTACAGTTTGGACTAGTAGAATTTGGCGTGATTATAACCTTAAACATCAATCCAATCAAGCTTTTGCAAAAGGAAACTTCCTTCTTTCTGTAAGTAACCAAAGGTTGAACTTTAGTCCACATTTTTAAAACATTTGGCTCTTCAAACAAAAAAAAAAAGTTTCGCCTAATGACTCCTATAGTTTCGTAAATGTTCGATAACGAAAAAATCTAAACTAAAAATTCGTTCAGTTCAATGTTGTCTGAATCTTTAGAACTTTGCATACAAAATGCTTTAGAGTCGAAAAACTCGAATGAAGAAGACATAAAACTATAAAAAAAAGTCGGGAATTCGAATTTAAATAACCCGAGTCCAAATATAATTTTAGCAAAAAAAATTTATGTTAAACGTTAGGTTTCTAAATTTTTTACTTGTATTTTTTTTAGTACTAAACATATTTATGTTAAATGCAGTTGGATGGCTATTTCAAATGAGACCATTCATAATGTATGTAGGTCCTGAAAATGAATACAGTTTTTAAAATGTGAAACATATTTATTATTATTATAATAATAATAATAATACAGAAATCAATTACCAAATTCTCTGATCATATAATATTTCTGAAATTATAATATTATAAGTTCCATATTAACATGTCTGAATTTGACCAACACAACATGCTTACAGTGATTCTGCACACATATATGCTTCCTCTGTAATGATTTATGTATTGTCAAGTTGAGATTATTATCCTTTCATTAATTTATAAACCAAAACCATACCCTTCGATAAAAGAGGTCAATCAGTACATTGAGAGTGTGAGTTTCAATCTCTAGTTCCGTAGCAGCACTAGGGGAGACACACAAGTTTTAACTTGTTGGTTCGTGAAATCTGAGATTTTCTGTTCTTGATCAATGCGCTAACTCATCATTTTCTTAAAATTTGATAACAAATAAAAAATAAAATTAGAACCGTGGAATCAAACACAGAGACAAAAGAAAACAAGATGGCCTATTGACCGTCGTTCTTGTCGTTTTATTTTTTAAAATTATATATTTTTATCGTATATTTTTTACATAACTTCTTATTGTGTTTCTTATTATATAATATAATTTTTAACTCGTTTATTCTTAAGTTCTTGTAAAAATTTGTGGATCCGTAAGCGTGTGGAATTAAATTATACTTTATTCAGATAACATGGGTTAAATCTAGTTTTAGATTGGTTTAATCTACTTAATTAAGCAAGGAAAAGGGTTAAGACAAGAGATTTGAAGCCTAAAAATGGGTATTAATTATTTTTAGTAATCAAGTGTGAGCAATCTGCTCGTCTCTTTCTCAAATGTCATTATTGCTTAATTTATCATCTTCCATTTTAGATTCCTTTCGTCCTCCATTTGGTATACTCATCATCTTCGTCAATAAATAATTTAAATTTTTTAATTGGAGAAAAATTTTTTTAAAAAAAACCACAGACAAACCAAATGATTAAAAATTAAAGAAGATTTTCTCAAGACAAATTTTCTCTAAATAAATAGTGCTATGTAAGATATTACTAAGATATTGCAAGTGGTTTGGTTGATAGATTTCGATCATTAAAATAATGGATTGATTAGGTTTTTCATATTTATGGTTGTTCAGATTGAAAGCTAATAATTAATTCGGTTAAATTTTGAGTGAATTTGTTGAATTCGAGTTTTGAAATCCTCAAATCGTAATCTGAGCACTTCTTGACATGTAAAAATTTACGGAACCAAAATATCATTATATACTTTATTTGTTTTTTAATGTTTGTTAATTTAATACTCCCTCCGATCCCTCAAAGATATGTACATTTTTTATGTATGATGTCTCAATATATAGACACACTTACCTTTTTAAACTCATTTATGATAAACATATTGACATTCTTACCTTCATTTATGGAACAAATTTTTTAATGGTCGAGTTTTTTTCAATAAAAACTTTTGAGGACATAATATTAATAATACATAATTTAACTAACTTTAACTACCACAACTACTAATTTCTTAAAAACTGTAAAAGTCAAACTGTGTCTATCTTTATGGGACAGAGAGAGTATTAAACTCTTGTTTCTTAAAGTTTGTCAATCTAATTATTTTATCATTATTTTATCTAAAATACGCCTTAGTTATTCCAATTAATTTTCTTTATTCAGTTTTTTCAACACCTACTTCATTAACTTTCTTAAATTATGTAAAAAATTAAATTGAAAAAAATTGAAAAGCAAAAAAAATATAATATAAACAATATAAAAATTAAATTTATATAATTCGAATCGTATCATTAATAGTTTTTATAAAATCGTACAACCTATTTCTTTCAATACAACGACGCCTCCATGAAGAAGAAATGAAATTAATGAACGGAATTGACTGCGCGGTGAAAACGACGTAACTTCCAACTCCCTAAATTAACTACACATTTACCCACACACTCTTCCTTTCCTACGTCAAAACAAGAAAAATCCTAAATTTCCGCCACGCTTCACTCGATCGATGGCTCCGATTTACCACGCCACGTGTCATCAAACTAACCGCATCACACTTTTTTTACCTTTCCATTTCTTTATTTGGGTAAATTTGAAGAAGACCAAAGACCACCTCCTTGACTTGCCACGTCGTACTCGTAGGTCCCACACGCTCCTTTAGTTTTTCAAAGAACCGGCCATCAAACACTGTCTGCCAGCTCATTTCTAACAATGTAAGAATTTTTTTATATTTCTCAAAAATAGAAAATTAATTATTTCACTAAACAACATTAACCAACCTTAACCCTATTGCCTAATGTCTTAATTTTAGTAAATCACACATAAATTTTCAATTTTTTTGTAAATTGTAATATTATGAATTAGCAAAATTCATTCGAATTTTAAAATTTATAATTCGACACACAAAGATAATTGAAGGATCAGAAATTGTACAAGAGATTACTCAAAAAGTAAAATAATCAAAAACAAGTTTAAAGTTATACAAAAAAAACTATTACGATGAATATGTGTGCTAGAAATTTGAGGTCAGTCTAGCTGAGTTGATTTAACTGAGAGTATTTTAAAAAAAGAAAAAGTTACGAAAAAATTATTAAAAAATTACACAAATTTAAAAATTATGTAAAATATTTTTTAATAATATTTTTACTAAATAAGTTGAAAAAACAGAAATATAAATATATACAGAGAGGAAGAGAGGGTACTCCGAAAATTCCTAGCATTGTTTATGAATTGCATCACAGAGAAAGAGGGAGAAGAGAAGACAGTAAGAGAGAGAGAGAAGGAGAGAGTTTCTGTTCCTCTAAACCCCTCTCTTGTCTTTCTTTCTCTCTCCTCTTTTTTCCTTCTCTCTCCTCGTTTCAACTGAAACCAAAAAACAAGAATAAGAAAAAGAGAAATCATTCATTTGCTGACATTTTCTTTCTCTCTCTTAAACCTACATTGTCTCTGTCGCTAATCTTTCTTGATCTGTAACTCTAAAGCTCTTGTCGTTTCTTGTTTTCTCTAATGGGTTATCCTTAATTTTGTTCATCATGGACATGCCTCTTTGATTTCAGGTAATCTTTTCATTTCGTTTACTTTTTTTTTCTATGATCTTGGGCTTTTTTGAGCTGGTTTGTTTATTGGGTTGTTTAAAGTTTGTGTAAACATTGTTGGTTTGTGTTTGAAATGGAGATTGATTGATAGTTTTAGCTCGGTTCATTGTGTTTTCTTTTTTTAAAAAAAGTCATTTTTGTTGTTTTTGTTGTGATTATTGAGAAATTTTGTTTTGTTTTTGAGGTGTTTTTGTGGGGAATGCTGCTTTTGTCTTCATATTTTAGCTCATTGTGTATGGTGAAGTTGAAAAAATGCCAATTATTAGGATCTTTCTGAATTGTTTGCCAATGAAGGATGCGTACAGATTTGCCCTTTTTTCAAATTCTTACCTGAAATGTTATCATGGTTATGGAATCAGATAATGAAATATACCAGAATTTCAAATTTTATTTCATGATCTTTGCAGAATTTGAATACATGTGGAATCTAATTCTCTACATGCTTTCAATTCCATTCTGTTAAAAATATTTCATGATCCAATCTATATTCCTTTCAATTTTTTTCCTAATATTATTCTGTTGAATTAGGCTGTGCAAGGAGAGGTATTGTTCTAGGTGATTTCAATTATTAAGGACTTGTAGATAGAATTTCAAGGAATGACACGGGGTAGAATAAGGGCGAGGCTCCGGAGAAGTCATCTTCACCCTTTCTCATGTCTAAGGCCTAGGGCCAATGAAGCCGAAGAGCCACATTCATTGGAAGGACCTGGCTTTTCGAGAATTGTTCACTGTAACAAACCTCATATGCACCAGAAAAAGCCATTAAAGTATTGCTCAAATTATATTTCAACGACCAAGTATAATGCAGTCACATTTTTACCAAAGGCTCTCTTTGAGCAGTTTAGGAGAGTTGCAAATATCTACTTCCTTTTAGCTGCTATCCTCTCGCTCACACCGGTTGCCCCATTCTCTGCCGTGAGCATGATTTTTCCTTTGGCTTTTGTTGTTGGTATTAGTATGGCCAAGGAAGCTTTAGAAGATTGGCACAGGTTTATGCAGGATATGAAGGTAAATTCTCGGAAAGCCAGTGTTCATAAAGGTGATGGTGTTTTTGCTTATAAACATTGGGAGAAGATTCAAGTTGGTGATGTGGTAAAAGTTGAGAAGGACCAGTTTTTTCCAGCTGATTTACTTCTCTTGTCGTCGGGTTATGAAGATGGGATTTGCTATGTTGAGACTATGAACTTAGATGGTGAAACGAACTTGAAGATAAAGAGATCATTGGAGGTAACATTACCTTTGGATGATGATGAATCATTCAAAAATTTTGCTGGAACAATAAAATGTGAAGATCCGAACCCCAACCTATACACTTTTGTCGGTAATTTTGAGCATGATCGTCAGGTTTATCCCCTGGATCCTACTCAGATTCTGCTAAGGGACTCAAAGCTCAGGAATACGGCATTTGTGTATGGTGTTGTTATATTTACTGGTTTTGATAGCAAAGTCATGCAGAACTCTACTAAATCTCCATCAAAAAGAAGTAGGATTGAGAGAACGATGGATAAAATTATTTACATCCTCTTCAGCCTGCTCTTGCTGATCTCATTGATGAGTTCAATTGGTTTTGCTGTGAAGATAAAGTTTCAAATGCCAGACTGGTCGTATATGCAGCCTCAGAATGCTGAAAGTTTGTATGATCCTGATCAGCCAGCCAAATCAGGACTTGCCCATCTGATCACTGCCCTGATCTTATATGGCTATCTGATACCCATCTCTCTATATGTTTCAATTGAGGTTGTTAAGGTGTGTCAAGCAAGCTTTATCAATCAAGATATCCATATGTACGATGAAGAAACAGGCAATACTGCCCAAGCGAGGACATCAAACTTAAATGAAGAGTTGGGTCAGGTAGATACGATCCTTTCTGACAAAACCGGCACCTTAACCTGCAATCAGATGGATTTTCTGAAGTGTTCTATTGCTGGTACTGCGTATGGGGTACGCTCCAGCGAAGTTGAACTTGCTGCTGCAAAACAAATTTCTATGGATGAGGACCTGGATGGGAGAATGTCAAATGTTTCCAAGTATAAAAATGGCATGCATGACACATGGGATTCTAGCAGTGCAGGGCAAGAGATTGAGCTAGAGACAATTGTCACTTCTACTGATGATAATAATCCAAAGTCTGCAATTAAAGGGTTTAGTTTTGAGGACAACCGGCTCATGAATGGAAATTGGTTGAGAGAGCCTAATACAGATGTCATTTTGTTATTTTTCCGGATATTAGCAATTTGTCAAACTGCGGTTCCTGAGTTCAATGAGGAGACTGGCAATTTCACTTACGAAGCCGAGTCACCAGATGAGGGTGCATTTCTTGTTGCTGCAAGAGAATTTGGTTTTGAGTTTTGTAAAAGAACCCAGTCAAGCGTTGTTATCCGTGAAAGATATACACATTCAGAACGAGAGATCGAAAGGTGATAACCTTTTTTCACTTTTTTGTTCTTCTTCAGAAAAAGTTATTGAAAAGTGAGGATTTAGACGAGCAATGTACATTTATTGTAGACATTTTCTATTTCCTTGATATTTTTTCTCAACATTTAATTGTCTTTGAAATTACGCAGAGAGTTCAAAATTCTAAATTTACTGGAATTTACTAGCAAAAGAAAACGGATGTCTGTAATTGTGAGGGATGAAGATGGCCATATTCTACTCCTGTGCAAAGGAGCCGACAGGTTCAACTCTCTCTTCTTCGGATTTGCTCTGTTATTTCATTTTTTTGTTTGATTTTTAAACTCTGAGAATATTTGATCTGTATTATTTAGTATCTGTGCTCTATGAAAATTAACTTTGTTTCATCAATGAAAATTAATCTCTGCTTGTGAGCATCTTATCATTTTTCCTTCTCTCTAAGGCTTAATCCTCTTGGCCTCAGGAGATGTTAACTTTGCCACGTGATTTTGATTACTCCTTTAATTAAATTATGCAGCATCATTTTCGATCGGTTAGCTAAGAATGGAAGGATGTATGAGGAAGCTACTACAAAGCATTTAAACGAATATGGCGAAGCCGGGCTGCGAACATTGGCGCTTGCCTATAAAAGGCTTGATGAATCTGAGTATTCTGTATGGAACGATGAGTTTATGAAAGCAAAAACATCTATAGGTGGTGATAGGGAGGCAATGCTTGAGCGGGTTGCAGACATGATGGAAAAAGAATTAATTCTTGTTGGTGCTACTGCTGTGGAGGATAAATTGCAAAAAGGGGTACAAAATAATTATAGATGTATAGGTTGCTTATAGCGATAACCATTAACCTTGTAGTTTTGACTTTCTATTTTCAATTTCTTTATAGGTTCCTCAGTGCATCGATAAACTTGCACAAGCTGGTCTCAAACTTTGGGTTTTGACAGGAGATAAAATGGAAACTGCAATCAACATCGGGTGAGTTTCTTGTGCATCATATTCATGAATTTGTCTTGAGCATTGTTTCTCCTCAGAAGCGATAATACTGTTTTTGCTTCATGCAGATTTGCTTGTAGTTTGCTACGGCAGGGTATGAAACAGATTTGTATAACTCCTACCAACTCAGATGCAGCGGGACAAGACGGGAGACAGGTATATATTGCCCAGAGACAGAAGTAGTCATCTTTTCAGCTTATTAATCCTCTTTAATGTAGAAATTTTTGCTTTGTTTCCAAGCAGGTCGTGAAAGAGAACATTTTATCGCAAATGACAAACGCCTCTCAAATGATCGAGTTAGAAAAAGATCCACATGCCGCATTTGCATTGATCATTGATGGAAAAACTCTAACCTATGCCCTGGAGGATGACATGAAGAATCAATTCTTGTCTCTGGCTGTTAATTGTGCATCTGTAATATGCTGCCGTGTCTCTCCCAAGCAAAAGGCACTGGTATGATCTCTTTATCTGTCGTCTTCTGGGTTCATCTCAACTGTCCTTGTTTCTCAGACCATCAACATTCATTTAGTTTAGATAAAAATCTTTCATCTCTCTTTACATTGCTTATTTTATTAACAGGTAACTAGGTTAGTAAAAGAAGGAACTGGAAAAACTACTTTAGCAATAGGTGACGGTGCAAATGACGTTGGTATGATTCAAGAAGCGGATATTGGTGTTGGGATAAGTGGCGTGGAGGGTATGCAGGTTGTTAATGTCTCCATATCTTACATAAATACAAAAGACAGCACAAGAGCTTGTTGTTTCACAGTATTCTTGATATTCATGTAAAAACCATAAAGTGGTCTGTTTTTTTTGCAGGCTGTGATGGCAAGTGATTTCTCTATTTCTCAGTTTCGTTTTCTGGAAAGGCTTTTGGTAGTTCACGGACACTGGTGCTACAAGAGAATTTCTCAGATGGTAAAAATTTGGACATCCAATCTTGATGCTCAGTGATGAAGCTTTCTTTCCATACACGTATGCTTTATTGGATATGATTCTAACTGGAATTTTTTTTCAGATTTGCTATTTCTTTTACAAAAACATAGCGTTTGGTCTCACGTTGTTCTACTTCGAGGCATTTGCGGCCTTTTCTGGGCAATCAGTCTATGACGACTGGTACATGCTATTGTTCAATGTCATTCTGACTTCTCTCCCCGTCATTTCACTTGGCGTTTTCGAACAAGACGTGTCTTCTGATGTGTGCCTTCAGGTTAATTCCGTTAGTAAAGCATTCTCTCGTACATGGATCTACGTTTATGCACGACGATAATAACGTATACATTGCTTAATTTGCAGTTCCCTGCATTGTATCAACAAGGGCCTAGAAACCTGTTCTTTGACTGGACTAGGATTATTGCCTGGATGGGAAATGGTGTTTACTCTTCTCTCGTCATTTTCTTCCTCAACATTATTATCTTTTATGATCAAGCATTCCGCGCTGGAGGCCAAACTGCCGATATGGCTGCAGTCGGCACTACGATGTTTTCTTGCATCATCTGCGCCGTCAATTGCCAGATTGCGCTGACAATGAGCCACTTCACATGGATCCAGCATCTCTTCGTATGGGGCAGTATTTGTACATGGTACTTGTTTCTCATACTTTATGGAATGGTTTCTCCAATCTATTCGGGAAATGCCTACCAAATCTTAGTTGAAGTTCTCGGACCGGCACCAATCTACTGGTGTTCTATCCTCCTGGTAACCATTGCCTGTAATCTCCCATACCTGGCACACATATCATTCCAAAGATGCTTCAATCCATTGGATCACCATATCATCCAAGAAATCAAATACTACGGGAAGGACGTCGAGGATCAACATATGTGGAGACGAGAGCGGTCCAAGGCACGGCAAGAAACTAAGATCGGATTCACGGCGAGGGTGGACGCAAAGATCCGAATGTGGAAAGGAAAATTGCAGAAGAAGCATTCATCTATAACTGCACTACAAACTCATCACACACCCTCTCCATCATGACATTGTCACATTATTTTTTAATATTTTTTTGGAAAATTTGGTAGGAAACTTTGGCCGTTTGCATTTTTTTTTAATTATTTGCCTTGTTATGTAAGTTTAAGCATTAGAGGCGTGGCAGGACAGATGTATATGTACACTACTTATAAGATTTGAGGAATTAAAAGCTTGTGAAGAATAGTTCATATAAATCATTTGAGGAATTATAAGGGGGAAGAACGGTCGCTCTTTTGTTGTGTATATTTTTGTCGTCATGTACCTATAAACGTTTATTTTCCTGTAACAGCTTCCAATCTTATTTTTCGATTATTTTCAACTCATTGATTATTGTCTCCCCTCGAAAAAAATTATGGGTCCGTCAATATTTTGAATTCTCATCACAACAATTAACAGAAATAGGCGAAGAAAGAATTTTACAGTTTTTTAGAAAAAGTACAGTTGTAGTAGTTAACATTAATTAAATTGTGTTATTCTTATTATACCTTAAAATTTTTTATTGGAAAACATTCTATTAAATAGTTTGTTTCATAAATGAGGGTAAATATATCAACATATTCATCGTAAATGAGGTTAAAAAAATAAATATATCTATACAATGGGAATCTATATATATATATATATATATATATATAGTGTGCCTATTTTTAAGTTAATTTAAAAAATTCCACTTGGAAAATAATCCAAACAACTCATAACCCCGTCTACGACATCGTTTTGAACTCCCGGCAAAAGAATCAGCAGTGAGCAGTTTATTTCAAAAACAAGTTCTTATTTTCTCCATATTTCCAACTTTAGCCCTACCTCTCCGATGCTCTCTTTACACCCTCCTTTTCACTTGCACTTTCTCCATTATGTAATTATTTCAAAAACCAGTTTTGTATTCTTTTTAATTTTCTTTTTAGGTTTGCTTTGATCGTTGATATTTTTAGTCCAACAGTGATAAGGTTTGTGTAGAGTAGCTGAGATGGAGCCACGTGTCGGTAACAAGTTCCGACTCGGTCGTAAGATCGGAAGTGGGTCGTTCGGGGAGATCTATCTCGGTTTGTTCACGTCAGCATTTATCATTTTCGTTTTTTTTTGTATTTGTTTTTTTAACGGTTTCTTTTTTTTGGTATTTTCAGGTACTAATATTCAGACTAATGAAGAGGTCGCAATTAAGCTTGTAAGTAAGGCTATGTTTGGTATTGTGGTGGTGAAAAGTGCGATGACAAAACAGAGTTTTGTAAACAGTGGTTTTAAAACAGAGTTTTATGAACACAACTATTGTGTTTGGTTATGCATTTTAATTTTTAAGTATATTTTATGTTA
>CANYCX010346968.1:0-16306 GCA_948193385.1 Breynia disticha f. nivosa | reverse complement strand
TTCAAACCAGTTTGTCTCTAAAAAGTTTGCATCACAAAGTTCCATCCTTCCTTACTAAAATGAGACGAAGGTCACAAACCTTTCATCACTGCATTAACACAAATATCGCAAAATATATGCATCGTCTTCATTGTCCATACAGCCTTTGTTGTTCCTTTTCCAGATTTTTAACTTGATTGTGTATGCATATTAAAAGCCATCTACAAGAAAAGAAAAGAAATTTAAACTAATAAGTTAAGCATATGACATGAATATAACAAATATCAACTTTAATAAAATACTTAAATACAAAAAAATAAATATCCAAAGTTTATACAAAAAAATACTAAATGTTAAGGGAAACAACTAGTTGAAAATGCAAAACTTGTAAACAACTATAAATAAACGTGCTATTAATTAATAACAGTGGTGAAGACTAAAAAAACTCGTAAATGACTAAATCCTAAATGAATTTTGCAGCTGCATTCAAGAAAAAAGATGAAACAAATTGACAGGCATATATGAATAATTATTAGCATGAATAATAATGCATGAGTTGCAGGAGGGCATTGAGCAAGACGGAAAGCCACAAGTCCTGCAGCATAGATCACAGCATCGTAATGACTTCCTCTCAGTACCTTACTTTGATACCAGAGAGGAGCATCGTTCATTCCATAGTTGACATTACAGAAAATGCTAAATTTTGCAAGATGAAAAGAAACAAGTTTGACATGGCAAGAGTGAAAATGGTGGTCTAAATTGTTGTGACTCATCTTGAAGCCATCAAGTTGTGCATATAAGAAACCATGCACATCAGCTTCATATGCCTTGTATATATTTTATGCTTACCAAACAACCAACAAGTCAATTAGCAACTGCTATTGCCTTATAAAAATTTATTATATGTATATGTTTTAAGTATTGAAAAATATTATTACACTCTTAATGACACTTAACATGAGAATATATTTTTTGAACGAAAAAGAGAACCAAGGCAAAAGGTAATTGTATACTCTAATTATGCATTTATCAAAATCTCCTCTAATAAACTCACATATAATTTTGATTCTCAACACACAAATAAACTACGTGACCGTTTGGGATTGCTGTAGATTTTGGCAACTACATTTATCAAGTGGCATGAAATTTATGACATTTTTTGCTGTAAACTTTCAATTTGAATTGTTTATTAATGAAAAGAAATTCTCTGATGGGTTGAATAAAGCAGAAAATGAAGCTAAAAGTGGCATACCTGATGGATAATATGAAGCATTAGCAATAATCGTCACATTCATCCTTTGTGAAGCTAGGGTTCAATGTCGCCACTGTAATCCAATGTCAAATGCCACTCAAAATCTTGTCTTGCTCCAATTGATGCCTTTCAAAACATGGCCACCATCTCAGTAAAAGTTTCAAAGACTCATAATTAGTTATCAAAAATCTGTAATATAGAATTAACTACACTATTTTTTTACAAAAAGAACCACATAGATAGAAACGAGAAGAACAGTAAAAGATGTTAAGATAATAGATCTCTATGATTTGAAGCTAACCTTGATTGTGACTTGTAGTGAGAAACGTTAATGTTTTCACTTCTAATAGAGGAGAAGCGAGAGCGGCTTGAACAAAGAAGAAAGAAGCAGAATTATAATTACAGTTTATATACCAGGTTTTGTGTGTAGATTTCAACAATTATAAGGGTATTTTTGTCTAATAAATTGAAAAATAGTTGCTGCCCGTGAAATCAGATTTTAGCTTTTGTAAAAAACTCCAAATACTAGCTTCCTCAAAAATCTGCTTTTTTCTCAAAATCTCTATTGTCAAAAGTCATTTTAAGAGTTAACCAAACACTCAAAATAGCTGTTAGAGTGCCAAAAGCTGTTGTTGCCAAAATCTACAGCAATCCCAAACGGTCACTTAGTTAAGTTCATAAACATTGATTTAACTGCCGAACAATTTTAACTTTATTTAACTTTAGCCATTTTAATTCAAACAAAACTCAATTTTGTCGATTAAACATGTTAAGATCAATCAATTAGGTTTTAAGGTCAAAATATGAATTAAATAATATGAAATTAACAAATAGACCTAAACCCATTTTTATAAAAATTTTTAAATTTTATTTTAGTCCCAATTAAGCAACCTTAACACGTTTTTACATCCGATCAAATAAGACTGGCATATAAAAACATCAAAAGGGGAATATCGGGGCATTAGTAATGTTTAGAGAAGACGAGGACGCATTTGTAGTTTCTGATAAACCTGAATGACGATAGGGAAAAATGAAAAATAGAAAGGGGCCAGTGACAACCCTAGAAAGAAGCAACAAAACTGACTGCAACCTTCTTCTCCACATGCATCTCAAACAAAACTCTCTTTCATTTCTACTCTACTCTTCACTAACGTTATTTTTCCTCCGATCTCCTACTCTTTTTCTCTCGTTTACGCCTCCACCTTCATCGCCCATCCCCTCTCTCAGGTATGCTAATCAATTACTTCTTCTGTTTTGTCCTTTTCCCTTCTTTACGATTTCATTAGGTTACCGACGATTGATGGAACATTAACGAACCCGATTCTTTTATTTATTGCGTTTTAATTATCTTTTACTACTTTGTATATTCTAGAACTACGAGTGGCTGTGTTCTTGAAGTATAATTTAATATGTTGTAGAACGTTCTTGAATTGTAATTGTTACTGATTATGATTTATTTTAGGGTCTTGTAACATTTGAGATTGATTTCTTCTTGTACGGACCTCATTTTGTCATTATAAAATTTCAAGTTGTCAATGGGGCGAAAGAAGCCGAGTACACGTGATGACGAAAATGTCCCTGCGGCCGGTGCAAAGTCTAAAAAGAAGAATTTGACTATTGATGATGGCGAGTATTCGATTGATACAGAGGTTTCTGAGGAATCTTCAATTAAGGAGGAGAAGCTTGCGATGAATAATAAGAAGGGCAAGAAGGGGAAGGATAAGGGTTTTGTGGCGAGAGATGAAGACGAAGAGGAAGTGCCTGAGCCTGTGTTTACCGGGAAGAAGAAGTCTAAAGGGAAAAAAAGTGGTTTCACTGCTTCGGGATTTGGGGTGCTTGGTGATGAAGATATTGAAGATGATGAGAAATCTGAGGTGGTTGATGATAAGGGTAGTGAAGAGGATGAGCCTGTTGTGATTTTTACTGGGAAGAAGAAAACAACGAAGAAGGGTGGTAAGAGTGGCGGTGGTAGCCTGTTTGCGTCATCGGCTTTTAGTTCACTTGGTGATGATGAGGATGAGGATGAAGAATTGAGTGATAAAGTTGGGTGGGATGATGAGGAGGAGCCTGTTATTGAGTTTACGGGGAAGAAAAGGTCTTCAAAGAGTAAGAAGGGTTGTGGCAGTGTTTTCGCGGCTGCTAGTTTTGACGTATTAGATGAGGAGAAGGGTGAGGAAGATGAAGATGTGACTGCTATTACCTTTTCTGGTAAGAAGAAGAAATCATCCAAATCTTCCAAGAATAATACTAATAAGTTCAGTGCAACATTGCTCGATGAGGATAATGATGTGGATGCATCTGTATCAGAATCTGTTAAGACAAGTAGTGACCTAGGGGAAACCCAGGGTCAAGATGATGTTTCAGCCATTGCATTTACTGGGAAGAAGAAGTCTTCTAAGAAAAAGGGTGGTAATAATGTTGCTTTTGCTGCACTTGGTGATGAAGAATGGGAGGTCGTTGATACTGTTGAAGCATATCAACCAATTGGTGAAAGTAGGGATGCAAAGAGTACCAAGAGTGAAGAAGTGATAGAGTCCTCAAAGAACAAGAAAAAGAAGAAAAAGAGTGGAAGGACTGCTCAAGAAGAGGATGACTTGGACAAAATTCTCGCCGAGCTTGGAGAGGGACCATCTGTTGCAAGTTCTTCAGCCCCAACTCCTCCAGATGAAAAAGTTCATACTCAGCCTGAACCTGAGGCAACTGTGGATGCTGCAAGTGATAAAGAAGCTGAAGAAGAAAAGGAAGAGTCAGCTGCAGCAAAGAAAAAAAAGAAGAAGAAAGAAAAGGAGAAGGAAAAGAAGGCTGCAGCAGCAGCTGCGGCTGCAGCCTCAGAGGCAAAGGAAGAGAAAGTGGATGATGCAAAGGCTGAAACAACTGGAGGTAAGAAGAATGATGCAAAGGGTAAAGCGGCAGATAAAAAGTTGCCGAAGCATGTAAGAGAAATGCAGGAGGCACTTGCTAGGCGAAAGGAACTTGAAGAGAAGAAGGCTAGGGAAGAAGAGGAAAAGAGGAAGAAGGAAGAAGAAGAGAGACACAGGCAAGAAGAACTTGAGAGGCAAGCTGAAGAAGCCAAGCGTAGAAAGAAAGAAAGGGAAAAGGAAAAATTATTGAAGAAAAAACAGGAGGGAAAGCTTTTGACGGGAAAGCAGAAAGAAGAACAGCGGCGTTTAGAAGCAATGCGAAAACAAATACTTGCTAATGCAGGTATTGACATTAATGCAGCCGATAAAGAAGGTGCATCAACAAAACGACCCAAGTATCAGTCAAAGAAAAAATCATCCCAAAACCATGCAAATGGCACTGGAACAAGTAAGGCTGTAGAAAATGTTGACGAGAAAGAAAAAGAGCAAGAGCAACCAGAAAGCATGCTAGAAGAAGAAGCTTTGGAAGAAAAGAAGGCTGAAGATGTAGAAGAAATTGGTGTGGAGGATAAATCGGAAGTTGCTAATGGCATAGAGGAGAATGGAAAGGAAGAAGAAGATGATGAGGAATGGGATGCCAAGAGCTGGGATGATGTTAACATCAATGTCAAGGGTGCATTTGATGATGAGGAGGTAGACTCTGAGCCAGAAGCTGTTCAGAAGGAGGTAAAGAATGCAGGTTAGTTTCATCTCTGAATTCATCTTTTAATGCCAGTTATTTTTTGTTTTGCTTCTGATTATGAAAAATATTATTTCAATTTCACAGCTTCTGCAACTGTAGTTGCAGCCAAAAAATCACTTCCTTCTCAACCAGAAAAAACTCAGGAGGTTGAAAATAAAAAAATTAAAACAGAAGTTGAAGCATCTGACAAAAACAAGAGAAATGGTGTAGTCAAGAAAAATAAAGCTTCTGCTTCAGTTGATCCCCCTAAAGAGGGTGAAGAAAATCTCCGCTCTCCGATTTGCTGTATCATGGGCCATGTTGATACTGGTAAAACCAAGCTGTTGGATTGTATTCGAGGAACGAATGTTCAGGAAGGTGAGGCTGGAGGTATCACACAACAGATTGGTGCAACATACTTCCCCGCAGAGAACATTAGGGAGAGAACCAAAGAATTGAAAGCTGATGCTAAGTTGAAAGTTCCTGGTCTATTGGTTATTGATACACCTGGCCACGAATCATTTAATAATCTGCGGTCACGGGGTTCTGGTTTATGTGATATTGCAATTTTGGTTGTAGACATTATGCATGGCTTGGAGCCTCAGACAATAGAATCACTCAATCTCTTGAAGATGAGGAACACTGAATTCATTGTCGCACTTAACAAAGTGAGATTTTCAATGTCACATTTTTTCCCTGATGAAGTCTGGTTCTGCAATTCTCCCATGATGCCAATGTTAATTTTGGTTTGTTTTGTTTGGAATTTGACAGGTGGACAGGTTGTATGGATGGAAAACTTGTCGCAATGCACCAATAGTAAAGGCAATGAAGCAACAATCAAAAGATGTATTAAACGAATTCAATATGAGGCTCACTCAGGTTAGTTGCACCATTTTCACAAATATGCTATTTTTTATCTGTAGTTATGAATTTTTCTTGCAATGTTTGAGTTAATGTCTCTAATTACTTGAATTTCAGATTATAACTCAGTTTAAGGAGCAAGGAATGAATACTGAGTTGTACTATAAAAACAAAGAAATGAAAGAAGTTTTCAGCATTGTTCCTACGAGTGCAATTAGGTAATCTTAGTTCTGATGGCTTTTGTTTTTGTAACCTTATTTTGCCTCATGAAATGAAATATTCTCTTATTGTTTCACTGGCCGTGGTTCTTACTAATTCTTTTGGTTTTATGTGTATGCAGTGGAGAAGGAGTTCCAGATTTGTTATTGCTACTGGTTCAATGGACTCAGAAGACTATGGTTGAGAAACTCACTTTCAGCAATGAAGTGCAGGTATATTTCGTTTCTATAATATTCCAAATCAAAGGAATCAAAACAAATGCAAACATCTGAACTTCTTCTGTTTAAAATGTCACAGTGCACAGTTTTGGAGGTTAAGGTCATTGAAGGTCATGGGACAACCATTGATGTTGTTCTAGTAAATGGCGTGCTACATGAAGGAGATCAAATTGTTGTTTGTGGTTTGCAGGCAAGTATAAAATCACGTTGGTAAATTTTTAATGATTTGGTGAAGATTATTTTTAACCAAGCTCTTGATAATGTAATTTTTACTATAGGGACCCATCGTTACCACCATACGAGCTTTATTGACACCACATCCAATGAAGGAACTCCGAGTTAAGGTATATGAATATGCCCTTGCCTTTTGACACTGTTGTTGTCAATTGTCATTACTTAGTATGTCTTATAGAACATATTTACTTATTTAGGACAGATTGTTTAGTAGAGAAGTCACATTTTGGAAAATCTTATCTGCTTGATATCACTTTATATGCACAAAGCTTGGAGTTTTATTGGTTATGATTTGCTCATGGATGATCTAGATTCTAGAAATGAGTTGGATGTCTTTTGGAGTTGTGTGGCGACAAGTAGCTATAGATAACCCTTAGATTTGAAATTCGAATACACAGTATTATTCAAATTCAAGCTTCAATTCAGGGATATGCTTCTTTACTTCACCCTGTTGTATTCTTTTTAAAAATGTGCTTGATATGAAGAGATGCCCTTGAGAGTTGTCTGATTTATACTAAGATTCCCTATGTTTATATTTTTTTTCCTGGTGCTCCTATATTATATTTAGAAACGGAAAAATATGAAATTGGATGTTGATTTTGGGTTGATTCTTTTTCAGGGTACATATCTGCACCATAAGGAAATCAAGGCTGCACAGGGTATCAAGATCACAGCACAGGTTTGTGTAATTCATTCTCTGAAATGATGAAGGCTTTTGCATATAGGTTGGCCTGCACATATCATAGTCATACTACATTACCTATTGATTTACTAGTTTTTTTGTGGTTTTCTTTCACTTTATTGTCATACAGGGTCTTGAGCATGCTATTGCTGGCACTGGTCTATATGTTGTTGGGCCTGATGATGACTTAGAAGATGTCAAGGAAGCAGCGATGGAGGACATGAAGTCTGTCATGAGCCGAATTGATAAAAGTGGGGAGGGAGTGTATGTGCAAGCATCTACTCTTGGGTCACTGGAAGCATTGCTGGAGTTTTTGAAGTCTGATGCTGTGCGTATTCCTGTCAGTGGGATTGGCATAGGTCCTGTGCATAAGAAGGATGTCATGAAAGCTTGTGCAATGCTTGAGAAGAAAAAAGAGTATGCCACTATATTGGCTTTTGATGTCAAGGTGACACCTGAAGCTCGGGAACTTGCAGATGACCAGGGTGTGAGGATTTTCTGTGCCGATATTATTTATCACTTGTTCGATCAATTTAAGGCTTATATTGAAACTTTAAAGGAGGAAAAGAAGAGGGAAGCTGCTGATGAGGCAGTCTTTCCGTGTGTTCTTAAGATTGTACCAAACTGTGTGTTCAACAAGAAAGACCCAATTGTCTTGGGGGTTGATGTTCTTGAAGGCATAGTCAAGGTAATTTTGTTATTTTTCTTGTCTGATCGGTTTACCGCCTTTTTTCTGTCAATAGTATGAGCAGAACACATGCATCAAATTGTTCTTTGATAGTTCTTTCTATATTTTATTTATGTTATTAACCTTGCTTATTTAAAATATCTCCTCTCATTTCAAATAAGATTATACTTTCCATTCATTTTAGGGCCACCTAGGGCTGAAGCTGGGCACTCACAATCACAGTTGAAAATGTTCTTGTAATATTTTGCATGTTTTAGCGTTTGACTGAGTTCTTTCATCGGTGAAGAAAATTAAGTCTTTCTCTGATCAACATACTTCAATATCTTTTTTAAAGCTTTTTTTAAAATATATTTTGTAATTAATAAAGAATTATTTTCTTATTATGTGATTTTGTTTTTCTTATGACATTAGAAATCTAGTGTGATGAATATTAAAACTTTGATTCCTTGAACAGGTTGGAACTCCAATTTGTGTTCCTGCAAGGGAATTTATTGACATTGGTCGGATTGCTTCCATTGAGAACAACCATAAAGCTGTTGATTTTGCAAAGAAAGGGCAGAGGGTAGCATTGAAGGTAGCCTGCTTTCTCTTTGGTGCTTAGTTTGTTCATGTCTTTTCATTTTTATTTTCATGATGTTACTTACGATTTTTGTATGTTCTCATTTGGCGCTTTATCTGTATTCTTTCAGATTGCTGGCTCTAATCCTGAAGAGCAGCAAAAAATGGTCGGCAGGCATTTTGATGAAGATGATGAACTTGTTAGTCACATTTCGAGAAGGTCAATTGATATTCTCAAAACTAATTATCGGGTAAGTTTTTTGAAACATTATACGAGCATGTGGTATGCCTCGTTTTATGTCTCTTTTATTTGTGGGATAGGATGGTTGCAGTTTAGTTGGTTAATTAGATTATCCGCGGCAACTTTATTGTATTATCTTGCACACAGGATGAACTTAGCATTGAAGAATGGAGGTTGGTCGTTAAACTGAAGAGCCTTTTCAAGATACAGTAGACATGTATTTTACTAGCGGAAGCTTTTTTGGCAATCTCCAATTGGCGAGGATAGTGATTAAGGTTTTGCTGGAGATATTTGACCCACCGCAGAGGCAAAACCTGGAGATTGGATTGGGCAACAGCTTATGATTCTATCTTGGTGGGGTAAATGTCCCCAGAGAAGTTGGACCATTGTCAGCCTTGCTTACATACTTCAAAATGACAGACTGTGCTTTTGGCATTCAAAAAATGAGGCAGGTCCGAGACTTCTTAACTCTCTCTCACTTCATCTTTTCGCAAACTACAGTTCTGCAAATTCTTTTTGTTTGTTTTTTGATGTTCCTGTGATTGGACCACAAATGCTGCCAATTCTGATTTATATTTATTTCCAAAATTCGTTATGTGAAAAAAACGTGTACAATTTTTTCCAGAGTTGGAGGAGGAGGATAATAATCCGTTTCGTTGTATTTCTTTTTTCTGTTTTTGGCCAAAGCATACATAATAATCTGGGGACCTCAGGAAACATGAAATGACTTTTTTTTACCAAATATTACAAACGGAAACATGGGGAATGTGTAATCATGTAAATGTGGTATTTTTTTTATACATGTTAAGGGTAATAATGTTATTAAAAATAAAGTGTAACATTAGATATTAAGTACGGAATGTGATGTGGCTACCTGATATCGATGATGGATGTGTGATTCACAATTCTTGCCTGAACTGAAGGACCTCACTGTTGCCGATTAAATGTTACCTGACTTCTGTCCGGAACGAACGCAAGATTGGTGGTATTTTCAATGAAAGTGATAAGAAGCTGATTTTATTTATCCTGTTGAGCATTCAACGTCTTTCTGATGAATGGTTGAATGGTGCTGGTTGCCCTTAAAAACATGGTCGTTACTCGGTTAAAAGTGGCTATCATTGATGTGTCCTATTTGCCCGAAATATATGGGTGCTTAGGGTTGATTGGAAGAATGTGCATAGAGTTGCATGCTTGCAACATGGAGTTGTCTCCAATGAGAACAATTAGCAATGGTTGCAATAGGCTGATTATGCACATTGAGTCGAGAGCTTATTTATATATATTCGGGTATTAAAGGATAGAATTCATAGCTTTATTTGCCAATGGGTGCGATGAAGTATATGGAGTACTAATGTGTAAAGCATGATTGTTTATAGTCTTGTATGAATGCTTCATGAAGTGCGGAACTTGTATTGGACAATATATGATATGGTTCATGATACATGAATGAGAAGTGGTTGTTTGATACATTTTCAATGAGAAATGATATAGCATGAGTGATTGTGGAATAGGAAGAATGATCCTATCATGAGTGATTGTTAGATTGTGGAATAGAAGAATAATCCTTGTGTTGATTTTATGATTATGAACGAATGTCGAAAATTGTGTGGAAAGTGTATTGAAGTATGCTAAACATGCTTTAATGATTGTGTGCCACTGTGATTATGTGCTAGAATGTATAATTTATTGCGGATGATATTTCAAGCTTCATTGTTGACGAAAAAGAGAGTTTTGATATATCTGAGCAACTACATGGTCAGCTATACATTTAGTGCTAACATTATAGTTGCCCATATAAATAGTCAATGGATTACATTTCAGGAGACTACACAGCCACTGGCATGACCAACGTTATAAAATATGCTTATTGTCGAAATGATTTGGAATTGCCTAAAACATATTTGAACTTATGATTGAGATGATTTATAGATCAACCAATAAAAGGATTGATTACTAGGAACTTCATATAGTGCATAACTTCTTCTATAGAAAAGATAACAAACGAGTTGTGTGATTTGTAAATTGAAGTTGACGGTGTTGTGAGTATTAATTGAGAGGTGGGGGATCCATCTTAGACTTGTATGTATCTAATCTGCATGTGTTGGAGCTAATTTCCTAGATTTTGATTTTAGAATTTTAACTAATATAAACAGTTTAGAGATTTATTTGCTATTATAAACATGGAAGAGCTATTGGGAAAGCTGAACTGCAAGGAGAAGGAAGGGGATATGTTGCTTGGAAGAAACGCAATGAGTGGATCTGAAACAAAAAACGGCTCAAGGATTGAGAGTTTCACAATTTAGTCAATGGCTTAAGATGGTTTTTTAACTGCACTACGTCTGAACTTGGTCATTATGCGGGTCCATATTCAGACAGATGCACAAGCCATTTATCCGGACTATGAATGTCGATGCCTCAGTTTATAGTCTAGTGATTCAAGACTGCTGGTATTTAATTTCTTTGTCTAATTATGTTAGCATTTATTGCGTAAGGAGGTCAACGAATCAGGCTGCTCATTCTTTCACAAAAAATTCCGTCTCTAATGAGTGAAGAACTGTTCCTCCCTAATTTCTCATCTTTGTTTTATTTTTTATTCTTACAATTAATGAAAGTCATTTTTAGGTAAAAAAAAAACATGGAACTATACATGTCAGTTTGAAACCTTGAAATGGGGTAACGTTTTATAAGTCAATGACACTCGAGTTTATTTTGTGTGTTGAGTATTTGGATAGTTTAAAGTAAAATTCAAAATTTTTATAATAAAAATTAAATAATTAGATTAAAATATAAATAAATTTGAGCATCACATTATCTTGTATTAATTGCAAAAATTATAACTGTAAAAAAGTTGGTGTGTAATGTCAACTTAGAATCCCATTCTAAAACCATTAGTGTAACTGATTTGTTTGTAATCTCAGACTATGTGTGATTGACTTTTTTTTAGGGCTGAAAAATTTTATTCGATAATATAATTAATGAGTATATGATTAGACATAATATAAATGATACAAATTTTTTTTTTTATAATGTTTAAGCTATAAATAATGATATTTAATAAAAAAATTCACTGATACGATTATGATCCGCCGATTCAAATTCTCACTATTACATTTTTGAGTTAGTGAGAATTATTCTTCACGACAATTTTGTTTTGAGAGAAAGAAGAGATTTTTGATAACTGTAAATAGAAAATAATTGTATGATTTATTTCTGAATTTTGTGTTATTATTGCTTAAATTTGTCTTCTAAATATATCACTTATTTATATTTAGTTACCAATAATTCTACAATCTTTAAATAGTAATTATTCAAAAAAAAATTCTCTCAAAACATTAAACCCATTCATTCTTTTTTTTCTCTTTACAGCATATAACTTAATTATTTTTTTTCTTTAAATTAGGATGATAATATAATTAGCATTTTAATATTTCTGATTTTAGATGTGAAAATTTCAGAGATAGAGATGGTGTTATTACATAAAATTTCACAAAGAGAAAATCCTTTCTACATTATTACAACTTTTTTATTCTTAAAAAAAAACATGATGAGATAAATAAACAACACAACAAACCCCATGCAGCTTTCTCTTCCTTCTTTCCTTCACCTTCTATGGCTTTCCTCCACACATCAAGCTAAAAAGAACCCACAAAAACTGCATAAAGTAATAAAGAAAATCACTTCCTTACAATTCAAACTTCTGATTCACAGACCACTTGATCCGATCAGCTTTGTTAACCCAAATGTTATAGCCATGGCTAGCCACCCTCCTACCAAGACTCTTGCAGAAGACCTAATAATTGGTGCCTTCCCTAGAAATGCTCCTAACCATCCGAACACAACCAGAGCAAGACTCACAGCACAAACAACGACTCCTAATCTCACTCTGTAGCTTTTAATGAATGAAGCTGCTAGTAATGGCACTATTGCACCCACTGAGAATGCTAGTGCTGAAGCTGCTGCTGCTTGTAATGGATTTGGCAAGCTTTTCTTCTCGGTTTCGTCTTCGTTTTCTTTGGCTCGATCTCTCTTTATTTGAGCTAACTCTATATCTAACTGTGAATACACTGATACGAACTCGCCTATGGCCATGCTGCATGCTCCTGCAACTAGACCTGCGAAACCGGTTAGTATCATGGCTTTGATGTCTTGTTTCACTGCTCCAATACCCATCATTAGTGAGGCTGTTGAGACTAAACCATCATTTGCTCCAAGAACTGCAGCTCTGAGCCATTGAGCTCTTGTGGAGTAGTCAAATTCTTCCTCTTTTGTTTCAATCTCTAATGTTGAGGCTTGTTGCTCAACGTCGTTCATGGTTGGTCCAAATTTTGTGGCATTATCGAGAGTTGATGCTTGGTTTTGTGCCATTGGAAAGGAAGGTGAAGAAGGTTTTTGATGAAGAGAAGAGAGGTGGTTTAAGTGTGGAGAACACACGCCCTGAACAAGGCTATTTATGGAGGAAAATCTTAGCTATGGTGGAAGGCAAACGTGGTGTATCACTCTTGGCAAATATAATATTTCATTCATTATCATGTTGTCAATTAGCACCATAAACAATAAAATTCAGCAAAAGTGCCTCAATTAATTTACTGCATGTTTGTTTCTCTTAACCACCTCTTATGCCCACCTCCGGTGAGGACTAATCCGGTATTGGAGTGGGCCAAAACTCTTGTCTCACGAGAGTAACCCCGCTGAGATTCGATTTAGGGAACACACCAAACCAAAACTCACAAAGAACTAAATTACCAACTTAATCAATATCTTATGTTTGGTTTGGTACTCTAAAGATTATCTCCAACAATCGCTCTACAATTTCTGAAACAAAAAATGTAAAGAGTTGGTCAAAAAAGAAGGAAAAAGGGTCGGATAAGATGATTTATATATAATAAATTGTATGGTTTTGATAGATATAACTCCACCAATTTGTGAGTGATAATTTGAAAAAAAGATTCAAGTGATGGCATGATCAAGACTGACAAAAGAAGAGGAAGAGAGAAATTAACAAGTGATGAAACAAGAAATGAAGTTAGATTAAGAAAAAGAACGGAAGATCATAAGCTTAAAGTTGGTGTATAAAGGTTGAAGAGGAGAAGAACAAGTTCAATAATTCTATGGTATAAGAGTTACACGTAAGGCTGTATACCAGATTTCATGCTCATCACCAAAGCATGACTATGCCAAAATCAATACACGCTACTCCTCAATATCTAGAAATGTAAAAATTGAATCCAAATTGAACGTTGGAAACCGCCATGTCTGATTCTGGGTCTATGAATTATGAAACTTTTGAGTCGGTTTATTTTTTTTAAAAAAAAATCGAACCTAAACCGTCGAACTGGAACGGTACCAAACCACTCCAAACCGGCTAGATCCGATCCCAATTTCAATTCCATATAGTTTATGAAACCGTGAAACATCAATTTCAAATCAAAATTGATAGTTTCGAACTGATTTACACCTATATATATATCCTATAAATTATAAGCAACTGAAATTTTTTTTAAAAAAAAGAAAGATTAATCAGAATATCCCACATAAAAAATATGTTGTGCATAAAGCTTAAAATGGTATATATATCTTCTTTCTTTAATGGCAAGTTTGAAATGATATTTTGTATTCGTTTTAAGGTTATGACTCATTCTCCTTTTTATCAAAAAATAAACCTGAATGTTCATGCTATTGCCAAAATTTATCAACAATAATTTTTGTCAAAATACAATACTAATTTGAGCGTACAATAATTTCGGAGAACTATTCTTCATCATATATTTTGTGTTTACAAATTTCAAGACGCTGATTAAATTTTCTTCTTTTATTTTTCTTCTCGGGATCATTGCAAAGTTCTAACAACAACTCAAAATTTGTTCTTGAAGATTTAAATATAATAAAGAGCTATTTTCAGTTAAGAAAAAAGTATTTATATAAATAATTATCTTGAAGATATTTAAAATTATAAGAAATAATTATAGGAAGAAGGGATGGGGTGGTTTTTTTTTATAAGATAATGTTAGAAGATTGCATAATTAAGCTGACTTTGATGAAGGAAAAACTAACTGAAGATGGCAAGCCAATCGCCCGTATCAATTCAGTATGTTTGAAATCTGCTCAAACAACCTTCCCTTTCTATCACCTCACAAACCTACTTCTTCTTCTTCTTCTTCTTCTTCTTTCGTTTTTCAAAACAATATATGTCATGAATATCGTATTAGCTAAATTGTGTTGGTTTCTTAAATATATAATCAAGTGGCAAACCTCTTCCGATAAGGTGTCTTTTGAGAGTGAATTAGACCTAACTTAATATTATACGTTCGAATTAAATAGTTTTCTCAACCTCATATTTTAATTAAATCTATCTTGAAAATCTTATGAGTGATTGTTGGTAAGTGGTTCAGATTGTGGAGATAATGAACGAAAATGAGATACTTGTATTTCTTTTATAGTATATTTTAGTTCTTAAATATTCAACTATCCATTCCTAATCTATGGAAAAACACGCAAATATCAATGCAGGGTGGCATACTATTACGCATTACTGTGTTATTTATTTTTTTAAATTAAATGTCATAATCTGTTTGTCCTTGAATGAAAAATGGAAATTAACTACATACAAATGCAATAAATTTAAATTTGGACGATTAAAAAAAGTAAATATGGGACATTTTAAATAATAATATGTTAATTCCACGCTATGAAATAAATCTTAGTATTTATAGTTAAATTACAAACAAACGAAATGAAAAGGACACATTGAAAACAGAAGAACTTGTCCTAATGACTAACGTTAAATTGGCCAAAGATAGTACTCAAAGTCGCTAAATTCTGTTGAGGTAGGCTTTTAATCTTTCCGTCCTAAAAGGCTGTCATAAAATGATATTTTAGATGTTTCAAAAGAATTATTATTTATAATTTTTTTGCATAAGTTTTTTTTAAAATTATACTCATAATAAATGTCTATTTTAATAATTTTTTAGTTGTCATATAATTATAATCTAAATATATTATTTTCAATATCATTAATTAAATGCACATCAATAATTACTTTACTTTTTTAATATTTGTGATAAACAATAATCTTTTTGAGACGAATGATGTATTAATTAATGTATAAGAAACTCCAATTATGTATGTAATTAGAGAGTAAAAGATTATTATGTGTTAGGAAGATGGATTGGTGAGTTGGAGAGCAGAATAAGGCAGTTGAAGACACAATGTGGGAGGAAGAAGATAACATTATAAAATGAAAGGAGTGTGCAGTCCACACGAAAACCACCTTCTCCCAATTCTTTATTTAGTTGCCGTCATTTTCTTCTCTCAAAACCACCGTGCATCAACTAGCGTGAGATTATTCTAGTTTAACCAGTTTAAATTCTGGGTACGCAGCTGCATTAAAACACGGTTGAAAGAACTTTACTGTCCTTGTGGTCCTGCCTGACTCGAAAGAAGATTAGTCTGAAATGGTTCAAAATAGATCGTAGTTTAGACAAAAAAAATTTCTTCTTTTAAAACTCTAAACTAGCCATTCACTTAATGGTATGAATGAATTGTATAATGTTTCCAATTCTCCTTAATGGGAGCTCCTCTATATATATCAAATCTTCCTTTTTTGTGCATTACCCAACTGCATTATGTTTTGCATCCATGGTCCTTTGTTCTCTTAGATGCCAAAGCATATTCATTAGATATTATTGTAATATAAATCATATAGGCCAATTAATTTTTGGTAACCATACAACTCTTAAACTTATTTTTTTCCTATAATCTTTTTGCAGTGAAAGTGACTTTAGTTCCGGTAGAC
>CANYCX010346743.1:0-13568 GCA_948193385.1 Breynia disticha f. nivosa | reverse complement strand
TTATGTTTCTTTCTTTTTCGTTCTATTTATGCATTAACAAGTAGAAGCATGTTTCATCTATGTTTTGCATTTTCTTTAGTTTGGTATTTTATTGTACTTTGTATTTTATTCTGCCCTTATATTTATAATGAATATTTTCTTCTTTTGTTGAATCTGAGTTCTGTCTAGGAAATAAATGGATGCCCACCAAAGCACGGACACAACCCTTGAATGGAAACATGAGTGCCACACCGAGAAAAGCTTTCTCTTTCTCTTTCCCTATTATTGTGTTGATTATTGTCCTGCATTTTTTTGTCTGACTGTTTAATTATGACATTGAGGACAATGTCAAGTTCAAGTGTGGGGGAGGGATTTATGATTATGTCTTCCATATTTTTTTAGGGCGGGCTGTGTGTGTATGCTTGAAAAAGTGTCAAAAATGCGAAAAGTTTATTTTTCTGAAATTTTTTTCATATCTACCAAAATTTTCGCACTTTTGCAGCACTTCGTGTGTATAATGGTTGTATCTACTTTTGAGTGAAATCAAGGTACATTATTTTTTGTGTGAAAATTATGGAAAAGAAACTTGTACATAATATTGAGTGTAGGTACATATCACAATTGAGGACATTGAACTTGGTCTTGCAAAGTTACGGTGGGCTAGCTCAAGTGGCGATGGAAGAGTTCTCAAGTTTGGGTGTGGAGGTATAAATGGTCATTTTTAGCATAAGTCTTGATTACGTCTATGGCATTAGGAATTAGTGAAATTTTGGCTGTAAATGACAATGAGTGAAGAAAAACAAAAACAAAAAAAAGCCCAAGAATTTCCAGGAAAGTTTTCGAATGGCTGGGAGTGCGCTAAAAGTAGGTCACTTTCTCGTCAGATAGAAAAATTAATAATTTCAATGAAAGTTTTCGAATGGCCAGGAGTGCACGCCAAAAGCAGGTCACTTTCGCGTCTGCTAGGAAACAAAATGAAAAATAAAAGGGCACACAAATGAGAAAAAGAATTGAAAGTGCTGAAAAGAAAATAAATGGCTAAGATTTCATTTGTTTTCTTTGTGTTGTGGATTGTGTGAAAAGACATTATGCTAGTAAATTGACCTAACGATTATTGTTTTGTCCAGGTACGATCCAAAATGCGGAGAATTTGATGTAAAATGATGGATAAAAATATCACATTGAAGTTACCACATTCGGAGGCATAAATGAAGGAGTTGCAGCTCAATATGTTTTATGATTAAGTCATTGCAAGCAATGAATTAAGAGGAAAATGGTGGCAGCTCACTATCCATTTTTGTGACAATTTGGTGATAGTTTGAAGGTGTAGTTGATGGTAACTTGATGCTCAATGTTCTGGGAAACTTTGGCAGCCAAAGGACACTTGAAATTTGTTAAAATGGTGTAGTTTTTGGGCAATTTGGAGGAGTCACGAATGTGATTCATTTGAATCACGAACGCGACTCATATAGGCAGTCAAATTTGAATCACGATTAACATAAGGAGTGTCACGAACGTGATGGGAGAATGAGCAAACGTGACGCATAAAATGAAAGCCATTTTTCTGTCAGAATGCAAGCCACATTTGTGATTGAATGATGGATCACGTTTGGAGTTGAAAGAGTCATTCGTGACTCTTATTTTGGAGCTCAAAATCTGTCCAGAAATGCACCACGTTTGAAGCTTGAAATTTAGCAATCATGACACAAAAGTTTGAAGACAATTTGGCCAGAATGGGTGTCACGAACGTGACACCCAAGAATCTCATTTGGCAAAGGGAAAAATCTCATTTGTGACTCAACAACATTTGAGCCAAAAGTGGGCAGAAGGACTATCACGTTCGTGATGGTCAAGAATCAAGATTTTGTAAGCCATAAAATGTCACTCGTGGGATTTTATAATTGTTCCAAAATAACCTTGCTTTTCATAGACTCTTCAGAGAATTAAAGAAGGGACATCGTGGACATTTCACAGGGGCCAATTGAGGATCTATAAATGTAAGAGAAATTAGGTTTTAGGGCATCTTTGGATCGCCTGGAATTAGAAGTCGACAAGAGTAAAGAGCAGAGAAAAGTGGAAGCTTAAGGAGGTTTTGTTCATTTCCCTTTCATTTTTCTTATGTATATTACATTAATCTCATTATCTTGGTTACCAATTTTGATCATGTGTAGCTAAGATATTATATTGGGTTATTGTAAATATAAATTTTGGGTGCGGTTGTTTGACATGAAATTAAGATAACATGCTGTATTTTTGTATGCTATAATGAAAAATGAGGTTTATTTAAATGGTTGTTATGAATGAATGATTCTGTATGCAATTGTGTTTAATTATTAGTGGTAATCTTTATTTGGAATTGTGAAAGCCTAGAATAAAGAGAGACTAAATCATTGAATTAATTCAATGTCGAAAAATTACTAGAGTAAAATCTGTAATTAAATATTCATTGAATTGATCAATCGATTGTATCTTAAGAATGATTAAATGTCTTTGTGTAGGAATTATTCATTGCAAGTAATCTTAGTTCGGAGTTGCAAAAGCCTAGAACTTAGAAGGCTAATTTAAATAATGTTAGGATTTAAATGGATAGAAATGTACCATTTATTCCCAATGTGTTCGATGAAATGCACAAGTTATTATTGCCTTGCTTAATTTGTGTATCACGAAAGTAGAACATTAATTAAGTTGAAGGGCGCAATTTCGAGCATCCTGCTAGGGACTCTTAATTGACATTAGTGCGAGAACACCCTCATAATCTCAATCTCGTCGAACAACCAAACCTAATATATATTGAAAGCTAAGATAACCCGATGCCTTTTTATTTATTTCAAACTTCCACCTTTGCTTACTTAATTATAGATTTTTGGCTAAAACAATTGAAACCAACCAATGTTTATGAATGTTTTCTTTTTATTCTCAAGCATTGAATCAATTTAATTACACCTTTCCTCGAGAGATTCGATCCTGAGAGACATACTCCCTTGATAAAACTACACCGATCTAGTGCTCTTGCTAGACACCGGTCATATGTCTTTGTGAAATTTTGAGTAGAAATGTGAAGCTGTGATTCCGATTTGGCATGTGGATTGGAAATGATTGATACTTATGAGTCAGTGGGAATGAATTGAAGAAATATGGCTTAGCTTGAATGTTTAATTGGGTGTTTTTTATGGTAGAAACTTGATTGTATATGAGGTATGATGTATGCTATAAGATTGGGAAGGACAACTTTGTGTCGAGAATGTAATGGTGTGTGCATGCTTGTCATGTAATTCATGTTGAATATGCATGTTGTGTGCTCGTTGTGGGTTATAAAATAGCTAAAGATTGATAATTGCTTATAAGTGGTTTGTGTTGAAATGTATGTAGGGTGATAGGTTTTGGATTGATAATGGTTCTTGCAAATGTGTAGTATTGTTCTTGTGTTTTGCATGGAATCCGAGATCCATGCGTGCTGGTAGAAAAGTACGCACGCTCGCTGCGAACACGCGTACTTTGCGATGATCACGCGTTCGTTAACACAAGAACTGCGCATAGTGGTAGCGACAATGCGTAGTCGCCTACCACCACACGTAGTCATTGCTAAACCTGCGTGATTCTCTGGATTCAGCATGTTTAATTAAACTTGAATTGTATGAGTCGTAGTGTTATGATTAGATGATTTAACATTGTAACATGAAGTTAGTCAATATTTCATAGTAATAAAGATGAATGTGATTAAGCTTTCATAATTATTATAAATTGGAATGAATGGAAACAAAATGAATTTGGGACGGTTGTCCATTTCAGTATGTGTTGCTTACTGAGTTTCATAACTCACGGTGTTTTATACCTACAGTGTGGGTAGAGACTTGAGGAAGACACAGAGGAGGTGTGATAGTTGTTTGCTCTTGCTGACTGAGACCCGAAAAACCGGTGAACCAAGGTAGGCTGTGCACTGAAGTAAGAATGTGAACAAATGTCATACATTGTATTGAAAAATGCTCATGCATATATATGTGTTTTGTCAAGTGTATTCAAAATTGGAGTTTTTCTTAATCGATTTCTTCCTTTTAAAACCCAACCAAATTTGTAAACATACACGTGTTGCGATATTTTTGTATTTTGAAACGCTTAGGAATTATAATTTAGGAAACCAAAGTATTGCATATTTATAAAGTTGAATGTGCGTCAATGAATGCACCTTTACTATGTTAAGTCCCAAATTACGATTTTAAAAACATTTGATTTCTGAGTTCGGGCACCCTTCGAGAAATACATATATGCCAAAGTGAATGGTAGTCGAATTTGGCGGTCACAAGCAAACCTGGCTCTAATACCACCAAATCTGACACCCAAATTCGACTATCATCATAATGTTTGAAAGTAGTAAATAGAGAACAAAAATTTAAAAGAAAATATATACATTCATTAATAGAAATAAAACTTTACAATGTTTGAGAAGGCTATTTCAAAATCAATCGGGGTTTACAAGCTGTTATGGTTACGAAAGAAAAGAAATCTAATTGATTCCATTTCAATTTCAACCTAACACAAGAAAAATATGCAACAACATGTTCAGTACAAATACATGTATAACATAAACCAAAATCCATCTTCGTGCACAGCCCACCTCAGTTCTTCAATCTCTGGCGTCAAAGTCGAAATCAAGCAGTTATCTACCCTTCTCGTCAAAAAGAAATTCCCCCTTAAGTCCCTGCTCACACGGCACACATAAAACACAGTGAGTCGCGAGACTCAATAAACAACACTTACCAAATGGACAACATTTCCTCAAGCCATTCATTTATTTCCATTCCATTCATAATAATCACAAATTATCAATAAACCCCACAACATTCTTCCATTAATCACATTTTAATCCGACACTCAAATAGGAATCAATTTCATGTCACAAACCACATATATGCATTCTCAAAAGTCAAGAAATCAGAGATCCACACGTGATCAACAAGAACTACGCGTTGTCGCTGCCACCACGCGTAGTTGTGGTGCAATTAAACGCATGGTCGTGGCTAAAGTACACGTGATCACAGCGGCTTCACGTACTTAGCTACCACCACGTGTGGATCTCTCTTTTCATGCGTGAAACTTTCAACAATAAATATCACACAATTACCAACCATCCTTAACACCATCTAACATTTCAACTCAACCCTTAACCAACATATATCATTTAGTTACACATTTAGTTGTGTACAATCAATCCATGATCATTTAACCATGTATCAACAACCAATTCTTAGTAAGCATAATCCATTTTCAATCACATTTATTTATAAATTCCCTAAGACATAACAATATATACATGCATATCCATAAGACATAGTTTTCACTACACCCACAATTCATACATATCTCACAACATAATAAGATCATCATTCAGTATTATAAACATGGCATCTATTCCTTCATTTACACACAATCAATCTTATCAATCAAGCATACATTCATTTGATCACCATAAATACGACTTAATGATTGTAAATGCCTAACCACTAATGCCTTTCAATGCAAACACTCATGGTCTCAAACATTAGTTTTCAAGTTACGCTCTTACTTGGCCATTTATTTTGACGTTTACAAATGGGCCTCGTAGGCCAGGAGTATGTAGTTATAAATTACAATGGACCATAGATTTTTATGCCCTTACTTGGCTTCAATATTGCCCTTACTTGGCCTGGCACACTCGAACACTAACAAGTGAACCAAGACTTCCACTGTGTCGCGGTAAAGTATAATAACCGCAATTTATGCTCCCAAGAGCCATAACCACTCCCTCAATTTCATTGCTCACTAAGAGCTATCATTTACATTCATCTTTTCTTCTTAAAATCTTTATATGCATAAATGTCATGACAATATTCATATGACCACATCATGCATCAATATCATATTCAAACCATGTCATATTCAACATAACTTCACCAAATCATCAAACATATCCAACAATATGAGAATACACTCATTATGTCACATAGGACACTTCAACTACTTCATCCACACCAGTCCCATAAAAATCACACAAGCTTTATACCTAACCATCTCTTTAGGTATATCACAATCAATCACACAAGCAATGTATATTAACAACACATCATGAATACACTTCAATAACCACACAAGCAACATATATAATCATCACATTATGTAACAATCAATTCAGACATTTCACAAACAAGGAGCATACAAACAAGGAATGTTACATTCATGTTGCTTACCTCACAAGCAACGTCTAATGATCTGGTTAGGAACCTCCCTCACTGTGATTTTGGCCTCCTAATAAACAAATTATGAATTACATTAATCATATATTCATAAGACTATGCAAAGACAAAAAATTAACGATGTTCTTATGCGTATGTGCTTAAATGACCCTATTTTCCTTCCTTTATCCCCTCTCTCATTAATGCTCTACACCTACCCTTCACCTAACTTATTCCTTCCCTTTTTACCAACCACCTCTAATGCTTCTCACAGATTTATTTAAGTATGTTTTTACAATTCCTACCATCCAACACATGTTATTGATCCCAATTCCTAAAATCTTCCTTTCAAATCCCTACACACTTTTCTATCCTCATTTCAATCTCTCTCATCAATTAACACCCAATTAAATTAATTATCAAAAAACCATCAATAAGACCCGAAGAAACTTACCTAAGCAATGAAGCACAGAAAAGAACTCCGGTCCAAGAAACCCAAACTCGTCACTTTATAGGGTTGCTTTCAAACTTCAATTTTGGACTCCTAAAACACAACTTAACACAAAAAATGGTTACCACTAGATAGTATACACGTTAAGCCTTCCAACGAGCCATTATTTTCTCAAATCGGAGCTTGAACGAAAGAGATTTATGGTGAAAAAGTTAGGGTTAAAACCAAAAACGTGATTTACAAGATCATATGAGAAAATCTTACCGGAATTTGATCTCTGACAGATTCCAAATGTCCCGGACACTGGGATTTCGCTAGAAAAGTTGATATCTAGGGTTTTTGGCTTTGGAGAGATGGTAGGGAAAGAGAGAGATGTGTATGTAAAGTGTAGAGAGAGAGAGGAACAACTACACTTATAAGTAATCGGTTTTGGACGATTTTGCCCCTGTATGCTCTTAACTCACTGTTTACTCGTAACCTCCTTTCCGCTCGATAAACTCATTCCGATTTTTATTTCAAAGTAATTCTCATCCCTTCCCCTGTTTTATTATTTTCAATAATTCGCAAAAAAATTATTTACATTTCCCGTATATTTAATTTTAAAATCTTAATTATAACAAAATTTCAACACGTTACAAGTAATCACATGTATATCCTATAATCATATCAGATAAATATCATATATCAGTAACTGTATATAAGAACTGTAACTGGATACTATAAAATCTTCCTCTCCACTTCCTCTCTGTAATCGATCATAAATCACCAATCCAATCACCACCAATATCATATCATATATCATACCATATCACCTCACCAGTACGATATCATATATCATATAGTATCATATCATATCACCTCACCAATATCGTATCATATATAACATCCTATCATATCATATCATCACACCAATACCATATCATATACGATCATATCATAGTCTACTTGTAAAACATTATAAATTACCTGTTTGCATGTCCTTTGCATATGTATTTGTTTGCAATTTAATTATATTCTTACGTTTATTTCCATTTTCCTACTATTCATTTCCACAATTTATCATCTCATTTCAACTCATATAATATCTATCATTCATATAATATCAAATAATCAAATTTCATATTAACCGCTATTTTAAAGTGAGTTAGAATACTCACATACTAGCTGAAAAACTCAGACCGACAGGTACTCGTATACTGTTCGGCTCGCCTGCTCTGTCGTTCCATAATAACATTTAAAAATTTTACTATAAAATTAAAACAATACATATATCGATATGCATGCTCCCATTCGATCCAATTAACTCCCTATAGTATTAATCGCTAACGATTCTTAGTTTAAACTCTTTCTCCTATAACCCTTAAATATAAAAACTCCGTAAATACTCGCTGTTAGCTCCGAATTTTTCTGTTCTAATTATACCATCAATTCCTATCTTGATTCTACGATAAATTATGTATATAATACTTGTTTTCTGAATCCTTTCCTCCTTTCCTCTCCTTCTTCGACACCCTCACTTTCTCTCTGTTTTATTTGTCCGCTTCTGTGAATGTTTCGAGTTGAAATGAAGGGTATATATGTGAGACTAAAAATTCAAAATCCATTTTTTCTTGAATAATCAATATAATATAAGAAATGATATAAAAATAAAATCTTAAAGTTGAGGAGAGAGAAAATGTATACACTCTTTTATAAAACTCAGCCCAATTTTTTAAATTAAAAAACATAATATACAAGCGAAAGAAAACAAGATTGAAAACAAAAAACATACTCTGCATGTATATACAAATTTACAACATGTACACATCAAAATATCAAAACTGATCCCCAGAGCTAGACATAAGACGTACAGCTCTCGTAACTCTGATCACAATAACTCTCTAGTCCAATAAGCAACTACCTACGATCTGCACAACATTAAACAACACACAGAGATGAGCATATTAAAATAATTAGTAAAAATAAACCTAATTTCTGTTTAAATGAAGTATAGGGGAATCTTCAGTTAGCACGAGGCGTGCTCGATGAACACGAGGTCGTGCTCATCACTGATTTCCTAGTTGTCACTAGGTCGTGTTCATCCAGATATATCTTAAACACGAGGTGTGCTGTTCAAATTAGTCTAAGAACGAGGGCGTACTGGTCAAGATGATGGTCGTGCCGAGTCTCGAAAATGTAATTACATATATATATATATATTCTAATTTCAAGTATAATAACACAAAGTAGCATTTCCAGATATCTTATATGTTGTTAAGGTATTATGTTTACTATTCCACACAGCAATACACTATTTACTTGCACATAGCTTCTCAAACCAACTTACAAACCAAACATAAGTACATAGTACATATATCCCAATCATTCAATCTTACACAAAAAATCTTACAAGGATTCATCAATATACACCACAAGGGCCACACAGACTGATTCAGAACATATCATTAATATCTACACTGGATCTATTATTATAGCATCATATTCATATGAATGCAAATGAATATGCAATGCTAATGTAATCAACACAGGATGTACCTTGGGTTTTTGCCCTCTATAGCTTATAGTAGAGGATTAGCACACAACCTCAGCACACAACTTTGAGTGCATCACTCGTAAAGATGGTATAAAACTCATCTATGGACAGCACACAACACGTCTATAATCCACACAGAAATCATGTCACACAAATGATACACAACACATGAATGTAAATGAACAATCATATCAATAACACACAACCTTGCTCATACAGAAGCACATAGTATAATCACATAAATCATACACACACAGTTCTTTTCATTCATGCCTTAAATAAAGATTATAATTCAATAGCACACAACAAATACTAATCATGACATAGAATATATCACACAGATAATGACCCTAAAGGTAGCTACATAGCTTTTATGAAATCAAAACATAAAACTTCAATTTAAAGCTTACACCAAGCTTAACATTTACAAGTTCTTTTATAACCTTTCTTTTTTTAGCTTTATAGTTCATTTACATTCTTCCAAGTATAGTTTAATCATACGAATGTAAAATGTAAGCGTAAGAACACTTACTCAAAACTCGTATGAAGTCAGCATCAAGCTCAACTTCGATCCAATCGTCGTACAGATCCTCCTATACGAAATTAATTATATAAAGGTTGTTAATTACTTGCCCTCATCTTGTTTCATTAATAGAAACATTCAATACAAACACTAACTCATAAATCCCTACATCTTAGTAGTTTTGCAACTAAATGAATTCTCAATCATTTACTCACTAATTCACCTCCTTTCATAATTTTAGAAAATTCCATCAGCATATAAATCACACATATATGCTCAATATCACTCACTAGCTTAACACATAAACTTATCTTAGTGATTTCAACCACAAATTTTCAAGAAATTGAGTTCTTTCTTACTAAAACACTTCACTCAAAACTATGTTTCTTGAGGTTTTGCTAGATTGCTTTCTTTGCTTTTATTCTGAAATCGAATGTAACAGTAGTAAACAGTCGGTCAGTTTATAAACTCCCAGTCGACACGACCTAGGGCACAGGTCGTGCTACACATCGTGTCGTGCATCGCAGCACGAGTTCCTATTTAGTCGTGAACAATCTCATTTTGAAATAAATTCAACACATGATCGTGTTATTTTCCACGTATGAGCACGGTGTCATGCTCTTCTACACATATGAGCATGGGGCATGGTTAAGTCGTGCTCACTATAAATTTTTCTGCAATTTTTCTGCCACTTCCTAATTCAATCTGATTTGCTTCTGTGTTAATCTATTTTCCCTATAGATTAATCCTAATAAATTTCAGAATGTTACAACTCTCCCCCACTTAGAAAATTTAGTCCCTGAAATTTAAATCAAAGCAAATTGCAAGTAAAACCAAGAATGGTACATTTATGAACTTAACTTAACATGCTAAAGTGTCCAAAATATGTAGCAAAATAGTAGTAACACACAACATAAATCAACAACTATATGCCTGAAATATCATTACAATATCAGAGGGTCGAATCAAATTTTCTTCCAATATTTTATGCCTTAAATATATCATATTTAAGCTTTCAACTTGTTACTAACACTTAGTAACAACAAACTATTACCAATCCCATGTCAAAGCACATAGTAGAAACTTAAATCAGAACATACCTTCAAGTTTTGATGTTGCGTTTGGAAACAGATACGGATACTGTCGTCTCATATCAGACTCAACCTTCTAGGCAGCTTCTCTTGGTGAATGGAAACTCCATTTTACCAGTACCATAGGGATCTCGCAGTTCTGTAACTGCCCCAACTATCGTTCCAAAATCTCAATAGATTCCTCCTCGTAAGTCAACTCCTCTGATATCTCTAAATCTGGAGCTCTCAACAAGTGACTAGGATTTGATCGGTACCCTCTCGACATCAAAACATAAAACAAATCATGTATTCGGGACAACACTCTGGTAAACTCAATTTGTAAGCCAGTGATCCCACTCTCTCGACAATCTCATACGGTCTGATATACCTAAGACTCAATTTTCCACGTCTCCCAATTCGAATAACACCTCTCTAGGGTAAAACTCGTAAGAAAACTATAACGCCTTGAAAATTTTGAAAAATGAAAAATAAAAAATTTAAATCAAGAATATTGAAGGAAAAATCAATTTTTTTTGTAAGAGGATTTATTTAATTTAAAAATACTTTAATTTAAACTAAATCAATGGATATACGATTTTTGCATATTAAATTAATTAAATAAAATATTGTCGTATATAGATTATTTAAATTTAGTATATGTTAATTTAAATTATTAAAATAAATATTAAATAAATTTAAGTAGACAAGTTACGTTAAATGAAATTACACTATTAAGATTTAAAAGAAAATAATTGGGCTTAAAGTAATTAGATTATTGGAATAGGGGTATTTTAGACAATACCATAATGCTTATGTAACCCTAAAAATCCCCCACAAGCTTAATTCCTCTCCATCTCTTCTCTTATTTTTTTTTCACGAAGTCGCCCCCTATTTTACTCTCCCCATCCACGCACAGCTCTCTCTCGGCATCCTTCTCTCCACTCGACCTCTCCCAACGCCGACTCCCTCTTTCTCTCTTCTCTCTCGGCCGCCAACTTTCCTTCACGCACAACCTTCCTTTTTCCTCTCCACCATGCGAATCTCTCTTTCTCTCCTCTTAGCCGCGTGTCCCTCCCTACCACGCGTGCGTCAACCGTCGAGCCTCTCCTTCTCCGGTAGCGTGACCATCCTCATGCGTCTTCCTTTTCTCCTCTCCACAACCGACACTTTCTGATCTTGCTCTCACAAACAGCACTCCACCGTTCTGCACGTCACTGCTGTGGTCACCATAGACGACGCACGTTCCAGTCGCCGTATCTCCGTCGACGCTGCTCCTCTGGCCGTCGCGAACGTCCAGCCGCGTGCCACCCTGACCGGAGCACGCTGGATTTGCCTCCCCGCAGCCGTGGCATGCCCTCACAACTCTGGGTCGTGCTGCCATCGACCATATGAGTAAGTGAGGTGGATTTTTTTGGGAAAAACTCCTAATTTGGTTAGTTGCATTTGGTTAGTTGGATTTTTGGGCACGTTTACAAAGGATTAGGAGGGCGGAAGTGAGCTTTCCATTTGGAACGATTGAATTGGATAGGTGTGTTCACGGAGAAAATTATAAATTTTGTGCTAATGGATTAAATTATGAAATGTATTGATTGAGTTTTGGTTTGGGAAGAGTATAAATTGGTAATTGATTGGTTTGGATTGAGGAGAAATTAAATGGAGAGAATCTGGAATTTTGATTGTTTGGGAAGGATACAAATTAAGAGGGATTATTGCAGTTTTTCAATTAAGTCCTGGTTGAATGTAACATTATTAAGATTTAAAATTTAAAATGTTAATTAATTGAAATTAATTAAAAGAAAATTAGAATGTTGTAAATTGGGAATTTAATGTTTGTGGAAAATGTTAAATTAAGAGGATGAGATTACTATCAATTTTATTTTATGGGACAGTATTAGTGGAAATATAAATTTGAAGGATTAAATAAAATCTTTATAATAATTTGGTTTAAATTAATATTGTCTTAATTCACAAAAATGAGGTCGAAATAAATGAATTGGAGAGAGAGAATTAATCGTGGGAATTATGAATTAAGAATAAGTGTAGATTTTGTTACGATTGTTGTTAATGGATTGTTTTGATAAATATTAGATTAAGGAGGTTAAATTGAGAGTTTAATACTGTAAAGATTTAATTATAAATGATTTGACACACATATGTAAATACGTAAAAGCGTAGGAAAAACAAGGTAAACTAATAATTTGGAAAATTGAAAGAACTTGATTTTGTGAAACGAGAGTGATGGTAAATTCTGTGTGAATATTATAGGAATCAAAATTTGGAAACAAAATTGGAATGTCGCTAGAAAGGCAAGCTTAGCTGGATTCGAGGTAAGTGTTCTACACTTACAATGATATGGTTTGAGTAATTGAATGGTATGGTTGGACTTTAGTATGTATGGAATAAACTGAAATGAGACTTATAGTTTTGTAAGGTTGTAAGTGGTCACCACTTACTAAATAATATGTTTCCATATGTTTGAATGGAATTAATTGATTAAATAGTTATGATTTATTATGGAGGATTATTAATAAATCCAAGATTTAGTAGGTAATATGGTAATACGATTATGTTGTGATTCTTGTTACATAAACTTGAATAATATTTATATTATGTGATTATGAACATAGTTTATGAAAGATTTGAAAAGATTATATAAGTGAATTTATAAGTGTATTGTGCTTACATGTAAATGTTTTATGCTTACTAAATTAATTAGTAAAGTAATTTATATGTAAGAAGGTTGTTTTTATTTAGGCTTATATAGTTGACCTATAATCTTGTGATTGAGATTGTTAGATTTAGATGA